>JASDQU010306024.1:94158-105095 GCA_032191745.1 Picea mariana | reverse complement strand
CCCTTAACAAGAAGGGTATTCTTTAGAAACATCATGCGAGAGAGAGAGGACAACATCATCAACAACATCAAGTGGGTGAGAGGAAAACATCATCAATATCATCTTGGAACATTGACTGGCGTATCTATAAATCATCGGAAGTTTTATTCATCAACAACATTGTTTTCTTGACTGGACACTGAATGTCGTGTCCTCGGGACCATACCAGGTCCACTGGACCTTTACAAGCCCTATGGCTTGATTTCAGAGCTGTTTGTTTTTCCTGTCCAATATGCGCACAAGATGCACTTGTAGGACACCTTCTTTCTCCACTTGGATCACATTCCAATCAATTATATGATTAGCATCACGCATATACTTTTTAAGCAATGAAACATGAAACACATTATGTACAGTCATGGATGTAGGTAATGCAAGCATATAAGCAACTGGCCCAATCCTTTCCAGAATTTCAAATGGCCCACAAAATCTAGCTGCCAACTTGGCACAGCTTCCCAGCTTCAGGGAACTCCTATTAGCTTTCACTTTCAGGAAAACATGATCACCCACTTTGAAATCTCTGTGGGTTCTGTTCTTATCAACATAACTTTTCTTCCTGTCTTGGGTAGCTTTCAAATTCTGCTTAATTTTTATCATTTGGTCTTCCATCTCCTTGAGAAAATCTGTCCCAACTACTGTCCTATCAGCTGGATTATCCCAACTCACTGGAGTATTTCACTTTCTACCATAAAGCGCTTCAAATGAGCTCATCTTCAATGATGCTTGATACCCATTGTTGTAGGCTAATTCTACCAAGTGTAGGTAGTCTTCCCATTTTGATGGTTTGTCCATCACATACATTCTTAGTATGTCTTCTATTACTCTGTTCACCCTCTTTGTCTGTCCATTAGACTCAGGATGATAAACTGTACTAAAGTTTTGATTCATTCTGAATCCTTTGAACAATCCTTTCCATAAATTTGAGGTGAATTTCAGGTCTCTATCGGACAAAATTGTTTTAGGAATGGTGCAATCGTGCCACTTCCTTTATGAAAATATCAGCAACATATGTTGCCTTGTGAGTAGTTTTCAGTGGAATAAGATGGGCATCTTTTGTAATCTTGTCCACCACCACCATGATCGACTCATGATTCTTTCCTGTTCTGATCAATCTCATAATAAAATCCATCGTTACTACTTCCCACTTCCATTCTAGAATGGGTAAAGGTTGCAGCAACCCTGCTGGGTGCCTATGCTCAGCTTTAACTTTTTGGCACTCCATACATCTAGCAATGTATTCAACGATCTCTCTCTTCATACCTTGCCAAAATTAATGGCTCTTGGTCGCTGCTACTTTTTTCTAATATCCAGGGTGCCCTGCATAAGGCACATTATGCATCTCCTGCAAAATCATTTGTTTCCAACCCTAGACATTGGGTACAAAAATTTTGTTCTTGTACAACAATATTTCATCTTTTTCCAATTTATAAATTTCCATCTTCTGTGGCATCTTACCCTGTTGTAGCTTGGCTACCAATTCTTTATACTGTAGATCTACATTTGCGGCCTCCAGAATTCTTCTTTTAATATTAGTTTGATACATACTAATGGCTATGGCATGTAATTCATGCACCCTCCTGATGAGTGCATCAACCACTTTATTCTCCTTTCCTTTGATATGCTTGATATCAAAGTCGTACTCACACAAAAATTCCATCCATCTACTTTGTCTAGCATTTAAGGTTGGCTGATCAAACAAATATTTCAGTTCGTTATGCTCTATTCTGAGCTCGAACCTCCTTCCCATGAGGTAATGCCTCCATTTCTTTAGATCATGAACTATGGCTGCCAACTCCAAGTCATGGGTTGCATAGTTCTTCTCGTGATCTTTTAATTTCTTGGATTCATAACAGATTACGAATCCGTTCTGATTGAGGACCCCTCCCAGTCCTTCTTTGCATGCATCAGTGCATACCATGAAATCTTTGTTTGGATCTGCAATCCTCAGGATTGGAGCACTGGTTAACAACTACTTCAATCGCTGGAAACTTTTCTCACATCCCTCTATCCACTTAAAATGCTTCCCTTTTATTTGCAAGGAAGTGATAGGGTGAGCTATATTGGAAAACCCTACGATGAACCTTCTATAATAACCAGCCAATCCCATGAAGGATCTAACTTCCATTATATTCCTTGGCGCTGCCCATTCTCTAATGGCCTCAATCTTCTTAGGGTCTACTATTATCCCATCCTTCGAGATAATATGTCCCAAGTAATGGATTCGCTCTTATAAAACGAGCACTTTCTCAGCTTGTCATATAGTTGGTTTCGTCTTAGCACCTGCAACACCATCCTTAGATGTTGTTCGTGTTCTTCCTCTGTTTTGGAATACACCAGAATGTCATCCAGGAAGACGATTACAAACTTGTCTAGATAGTCCCTGAATACTTCATTCATCAAGAACATAAAAACAGTGGGTGCATTTGACAATCCAAATGGCACCACTGTGAAATCGTAATGACCATACCTTGTTCTAAAGGATGTCTTGTTGATATATTCATCTTTTATTCTTACTTGGTGATATATCGATCTTAGATCTATTTTTGAAAAGATCTTTGCATCCTTCAACTGATCGAAGAGATCATCAATCCTTGATAGAGGATACTTGTTCTTCATCGTTACTTTGTTCAATTGCTTGAAATCGATGCACAATATTAGTGTTCCATCCTTCTTCTTTATGAATAGGACTGGGGCACCCCAAGGCAACATTCTTGGGCGTATATACCCCTTCCTCAGAAGCTCTTCAAGTTGTAGTTGCAACTATTTCAGTTCTGGTGTACTCATCCTATATAGAGCCTTTGACATTGGAGTTGCTCCAGGCATCAAGTTCACAGAGAAATCGATATCCCTTTTGGAAGGTATTCCAGGTACTTCCTGGAATACATCTTCGATCTCTTTAAGTACCACATGATCCTCAATACTTGACACATTATCCTTAGGTGTTTCCTCTACATGGGTTGCATATAATTGACAACATTTTCTGTAGAACTTCTTTAGCTACATCACTGAGATTTCCCTGATAGCTACAACTTCGGGAATTCCTTGGACGGCTCTGTGATTCACTTCATCATCTAAGCAAGTGAATGCCTTGTTTCGATAGTCCAAGACAACATGGTGTTGGTCCAACCCATCCATCCCAATTAGAGAGTCATAAGAGCCTAATGGACAAATGTTCAATTAGACCTTCATGCTCAGTCCATTCATGTCCATAGGACAAGACTTGACTGACTCCATGACTTTCCTCTTGGTTTATGTAGCTAGCTGCACTAACCAAGACTTTTCATGTTTTCTACTTATCAAATGCAAACTTTCTACCACTCTAGGGTCTATATAACTATGGCTAGCCCCTGAATCAATTAAAATAGTAAATGGTTGGTTTTTTTATCATACCTTCCACTTCAATCATGTGAGACTAATATTCAGCCTATTCCTTGTCCATGGCTATGTAGATCCTTGGCATTCTACTCCCATTTCTTCCGCTATGTCAGCTTGTTGAATATTGTGGACAACTCTTACTTGATCATTTCTATGGGGGCAATCTTTGTACCTATGGTTTTCTTTACAACCCCAACATTCCATAGGGGGTGGCCTTGACATTTGTCCACCCACTTCAGCCTTCTTGGGCTCTCTAAAAGACGGTTGTCCTTGAGGACTATTTCTAAGAAAGGGTGGTTTATTTCCCTTCTGCCTCTATTCTTTCTTGAACGTTTTCTAGCCATCCCAAGCCTTCTAAAAGGTAGGATTTTCTCTTTGTTGTTCAAATAAGCACTTCACCCTCCTTATTGTTTCTTCCATAGTCTTTGGGTCATCGTACTGGATCTTATCCCCAATAGAAGGTGGTAATCCACTTAGGCACCTCTGAATCTTGACAGACTCATCTTTGATGAACATAACATACTTCATTAATTCTAAAAACTTTCGTTCGTACTCATCAATGGTCATGTTTTCCAGCTTGATTTCAAAGAAATCTGTCATATTTCTGTCATAATATCTTTTAGTTAAGTATTTCCTCTTGAAACGCCTCTTGAATTCTTTCCATGTGATGTCCTTTTCTCTGATGTGTTTCACCTGCACAAGTTGATCCCACCACATGGATGCATTTCCCTTCAGTTGATACATGGAAATCCTACCCTCTGCATGAGAGGAATAATTCTACAGTTGAAAGTATTTCGTCATACCAAGCAACCAAGTTTCGGCATCTTCCTCCTTCTTGTATTCTCCATCAAATGTTGGAGGCTTGATCTTGTTCATTTCTCCCTTCAATTTATCCATTCCATATCTCCTGTGCTTTCTGGTAGGGGATGAGCTGGAACTACTGTGTGCTTCCTTACTAGAATACTTTGGGGAGAGACGGCAATGTCTGCTAACACTCCTCGATCTTGTTTTCCTCTCAGGGGTCCTGTGACTCTCTGTTTTGTTTGAGTCACTTTATTTTTCTAACTTCTTCTCGATTCTTTCTAGACTCTTAAGCAACTTTAAGTTGAGTACACCCAGTTGATCCCTGGATTTCATGAGCTTTCGATTATCAGCTCGGTGATTCTGGGCATCCTTCTGTAATCTTTCAACGATTTTCATTATATGCCCTTCCTTATCCATCTCTTTTTCGTGTCCATTGGAGTTCAATCCTTCGACTCCCAAGTGGACATCCATTCCTTCTCTTTCATTCCCTGAACCTGAGGCAATCCACACCTCTTCCATTTCTTTGCACTCAGTGTTAATTCTAACTGGTTCGGGTACTCGTCAAACTTCTGTAATAACAATGTGCAAGAACCCCAAATTTTTTTAGGCTGTCTCTCCTTAGAAAAAATCCACACAATCAAAACCAATCCGAAATAAGAAAAAGTTTTGATTTCACGAAATTTTCCTAGTTCTTCTTGGCTCTGCAAATTTCTGGTGATAGCTCCCTCTTTCTTAGTCCCTACCCACATGACCAAGGGTCGTGACCAAGTGCTAGACTAATAGGTTATACTTGGGCCTTCAACCTTTGAAGAGTTTAAGGCACACACAAATATCTCCCGGAGTTCCAATTTACCGAATTCACGTAAATTGGGTGGATTGACGGTCCACATTTACCCAACATCCAATGGTTAAAATCCGTTGTGATTCTTCCATCTTTGAATATTTTAGGACTTTGGGTTTCAAGGTTTAGGTCCTCAAGGCTTTCATACTTACTTCCCTTTCCAACCCCTGACTTCCAAAATTTTGATTTCCTTACCCTTCGGGCCCACGGAGCACAGTTGTCTCCCACATCCATAGTGGAAAGTGGCACACTCAAGAGGGTCCACGTCACCTTCGACGATGTCATCGGGTCCCACCACTCTCACTTTTATTCTCAACCCACTGGCACGTGGTAGACACCCATGTTTCCATGTCCATTCCAAGTTAAATCCAACGGTCATATCCTCTCTTAGATCTACGATGCAGATCCTTTTGGAGTTTCGGGGTTCCGTGACTCAGCTCACTCTATTTTCCCCCAACAGCTGAAATCGTGAAAACGTGACTTACCTTCTGCTTGATCTAATGGTCAAGCCTTCTACTCCCGATCTATGGTGTATATCATTTCAGAAGTTTCAATAGTCAAACTCCGATAGACTTCCTAGATATCCTTTCGTCACCCTTTTACAAATCTAATGGTCGTAAAGGTCTCTCCTTATGAACCGATCCTATGGCTCTGACACTCCAAGTGTCGAGCACTACCTCTTCGTGATCAAATACCATGATGGTTACATTTTTTATATATCGCTATTCTTCCTGAGCTTTGTATCCTAGTCAAGTAACTCCTTGGCTCTCAAGGACATTCTAGGGTCAAAAATTGGTTCTTCCAAACACAATTTCCACTTGAAACTTAGGTTCCAATGACCACTTAATCGATCCATCTAGTCTCAGCATCGAAAACATTCTCTGATACCATACTGTAGCGTTCCCCGGCCGTCAACTCCCACAGTCGGGAAAAATGCCACTAACTTCATGGAAAAACACTGTTGTAGCATATTATGCATTCTAATGAATTACAATTGCTTATTTACGATAAAACAAAGAATTTAATTTAGAATATATATAGAGTTAACAATAATTCATACACACAACATAATACTTGATAACATTGCAAGAATCACAGGTATGTAATTTAATTAATTATGGAATTACAAAGACATATTGACACTTATCTTTGAAACTGTCGCATGCCACCAACTGCGTGCAGACCTTCCAACAACCTCCCAGCCTTAGACTGTGTTGCTCATCACTCTCAGCAGTAGTTCACCCCCAAGCTAAGACTAAGCTCCATCGAGAAAGGGATCCTAGTCTAGGTAAGGTTTACAGGAAGAATACACATAAAATAAGGAGGATTCTCTCCCATGAGCCACTTATGCCCACTTCTCATAGACTCTCCTTCCCCACGTGCTTTTCCCACCCCAGGAGTATACAACTTCATTGTCACCTAGACATTCCTTCAGCTACTAACCTCCCTTTCCTTGGGCTTCAGCAACAAACTGGACCAGAAATCTCCAAGCTCTGTGACAGCTACAGGGCTCCTTCCAGGAACTCTCTCCTTCCTCCGCGCACTCTCTCACCTGGAGAGGGTCTCTCATAGGCTAAGAAACATTTCCCTTCAACCTCAACCACATCTCTCCCCTAGAGAGAGTGTTGCATACATAGGACAACAACTTGTTTCGACAACTCGGTTTTCCACACAGTGGCAACCATGAAGTTCAACACAATCATAAACTGGCCAACAAGACACACGTAGTCAAGCACTACATGGTCACAACAATCAACTGGAAACATAGACACAACCACCCAAAGCTGACAACAGACAAACACAACAACATAACAAGGTTTAGCATTTATGTGACACTTTGGTTTTCTCAACCGACAACACAGGACGACTTCTTGGTTCTGGTTTTGGGAATGCGTAAGGGCAAACAGAGATCCCATTTAGTGGCTTAGATGGTTTAGGTGATGGATATGAGCATGAACACTAGACAGAGGTTGCTCATGGACACCTACCAGTTCCAATGGAGGATCGAGAACGGACACCTGACTCAGGTGATGGATGGAGGAATGTCAGACAAACCCCCAACACAAATTTCATCTTATATTTTAACTGCATGTGCCTGGGACAACACACGTCGCCCATGAGGCTGCATGCACTTTATCAGTTGGTGTGCACTTTTAGGAATGCGTTCCCCCTTCCAGGAATTTGGGATCAAGAAAACACATTTCACACATCATTTTAGAATAATAATTTAATATTATTCTCAAGGGTTTAATCCCCCTCTCCCTTACCTAGGCTTTGTGGATTCTTAGTCCCCCATCACTCATTCATCGTGGTCGATACACACGCATAGATGTTTTGTATTAATACTGTGCATAATTACATGTACAAAAATCAGGCTCCTGGCCTTCAACACTTAGGCTCCCTGGCCTAATAACACATAATCCCACTAGCTTATATAACTTGGCTCACCAGCCTTATAAACTTGAATTATAGTTCATAAAAAATATTTATACTTCATAGACATGATTTAAAACAGGGATTGGCCTTGGGGACATTACAATCCCCTCCCTTTATTTTTTTATTGTCCCCAGTGCAACTTTACACTACATCTGCAAGATTTTCAAAATTTTCAAAAATATGTGGGTACTCTTCCTGCATAACATCTTCATGCTCCCATGTCATGTCCTCAGGATCGTACCAGGTCCACTAGACCTTTACAAGACCTATGGATCGATTCTGGAGATGTTTGTTTTTCCTATCCAATATGCGCACAGGATGCACTTGTAGGACACCTTCTTGCTCCACCTGGATCACATTCCAATCAATTACATGATTAGCATCAGGAATATACTTTTTAAGCAATGAAACATGAAACAAATTATGTACAGTCATGGATGCAGGTAATGCAATCATATAAGCAACTGGTCCAATCCTTTCTAGGATTTCAAATGGCCCACAAAATCTAGTTGCCAACTTGGCACAACTTCCTAGCTTCAGGGAACTCCTGTTAGCTTTCACTTTCAGGAAAACATGATCACCCACTTTGAACTCTCTGTGGGTTTTGTTCTTATCAGCATAACTTTTCTTCATGTCTTGGGTAGCTTTCAAATTCTACTTAATTTTTATCATTTGGTCTTCCATTTCCTTGAGCAACTTTGGCCCGACTACTATCCTATCAACTGGATTATCCCATCTCACTGGAGTATTGCACTTTCTGCCATAAATTGCTTCAAATGGGCTCATTTTCAATAATGCCTGATACCCATTGTTGTAGGCGAATTCTACCAAGTGTAGGTAGTCTTCCCATTTTGATGGTTTGTCCATCACATACATTCTCAGTATGTCTTCTATTAGTCTGTTCACCCTCTCTGATTTTCCATCAAACTCAGGATGATAAGTTGTAATAAAGTTTAGATTCGTTCCGAATCCTTTCCAGAAATTTGAGGTGAATTTTGGGTCTCTGTCGGACACAATCGTTTTAGGAATTCCATGCAATCATGCCACTTCCTTTATGAAAATATCAACAATATATGCTGCCTTGTGAGTAGTTTTCAGTGGAATAAAATGGGAAGATTTTGTAATCTTTTCCACCACCACCATGATCAAATCATGTTGCTTGCCTGTTCTGGGTAATCCCATAATAAAATCCATCGTTACTACTTTCCACTTCCATTCCGAAAGGGGTAAAGGTTGCAGTAACCCTGTTGCGTTCCTATGCTCAGCTTTAACTTTCTGGCACTCCATACATATAGTGATGTATTCAATGATCTCTCTCTTCATACCCGGCCAAAAGTAATGGATCTTGGCTGCTGCAACTATTTTTTGATATCCAGGTTGCCCTACATAAGGCACATTATGCATCTCTTGGAAAATCATCTGTTTCAAGCCCTGGATATTGGGTACAAAAATTTTGTGCTTGTACAACAGTATTCCATCCATTTCCAATTTATAAATTTCCATCTTCTGTGGCATCTTACCCTGTTGTAGCTTGGCTACCAATTCTCTGTACTACAGATATGCATTTGTAGCCTCCATAATTCTGCTTCTAATATCAGTCTAATACATGCACCCTCTTGTTGAGTGCATCAGCCACTTTATTCTCCTTTCCTTTGATATGCTTGATATCAAAGTCATACTCACACAGAAATTCCAGCCATCTACTTTGTCTAGCATTTAAGGTTGGCTAATCAAACAAATATTTCAGTCTGCTATGGTCTGTTCTAAGCTCAAACCTCCTTCCCATGAGGTAATGCCTCCATTTATTTAGAGCATGAACTATAGCTGCCAACTCCAAGTCATGGGTTGCATAGTTCTTCTCATGCTCTTTTAATTTCCTGGATTCATAACAGATTATGAATCTATTCTAACTGAGGACCCCTCTCAGTCCTTCTTTGCATGCATCGATGCATACCATGAAATCTGCATTTGGATATGCAATCCTTGGGATTGGAACACTGGTTAACAACTGCTTCAATCGCTAGAATCTTTTCTCACATCCCTCTGTCCATTGAAACTACTTCCCTTTTATTTGCAAGAAAGTGATAGGGTGAGCTATCTTAGAAAACCCTGGGATGAACCTTCTGTAATAACCAACCAATCCCATGAAGGATCTAACTTCTGTTACATTCCTTGGCGCTGACCATTCTCTAATGGATTCAATCTTCTTAGGGTCTACCTCTATCCCATCCTTTGAGATAATATGTCCCAAGTAATGGATCCACTCCATATAAAACAATCACTTGCTCAGCTTGGCATACAACTGGTGCTCTCTTAGCACCTACAACACCATCCTCAAATCCTGTTCATGTTCTTCCTTTGTCATAGAATACACCAGAATGTCATCCAGGAAGATGATGACAAACTTGTCTATATAGTCCCTGAATACTCCATTCATCAAGCACATAAAAACAATGGGTGCATTTGGCAGTCCAAACGGAACCACTGTGAACTCGTAATGACCATACCTTGTTCTAAAGGTGGTCTTGTTGATGTCTTCATCTTTTATTCTTGCTTGGTGATATCCCGATCTTAGATCTGTTTTCGAAAATATCTTTGCATCCTTCAACTGATCAAAGAGATCATCAATCCTCGACAGAGGGTACTTGTTCTTCATCGTTACTTTGTTCAATTGCCTGAAATCGATGCACAATCTCAACGTTTCGTCCTTATTCTTTACAAATAGGACCAGGACACCCCAAGGTGAGATGCTTGGGAATATATACCCCTTTTTCAGAATCTCTTCAAGCTACAGTTGCAACTCTTTCAGTTCTGGTGTACTCATCCTGTACGGATCCTTTGACACTGGAGTTTCTCCAGGCATCAAGTTCACAAAGAAGTCGATATCCCTTTTCGGAGGTAGTATAGGTACTTCCTGGAATACATATTTGAACTCTTTAAGTACCACATGATCCTCAATACTTGACACCTTATCCTTAGGTGTTTCCTCTACATGGGTTGCAAATAATTGACAACCTTTTCTGTAGCACTTCTTCAGTTACATTGTTGAGATTTCCCTGATAGCTACAGCTCTAGGAATTCCTTGGACTACTCTCCCATTCCCTTCTTCATCTAAGAAAGTGAATGCCTTGTTCCGACAGTCCAAGATGGCATGGTGTTGGTCCAACCAGTCCATCCCAATTAGACAGTCATAAGAGCCTAATGACAAAATGTTCAATTCGGCCTTCGTGCTCAGTCCATTCATGTCCAAAGGACAAGACTTGACTAACTCTATGACTTTCCTCTTGGTTCATGTAGCTAGCTGCACTAACCAATAATTTTCACGTTTTCTTCTTATCAAATGCAAACTTTCTACCACTATAGGGTCTATATAACTATGGCTAGCCCCTGAATCAACTAAAATAGTAAATGGTTGGTTTTTTATCATACCTTCCACTTCAAT
>JASDQU010306024.1:78741-94108 GCA_032191745.1 Picea mariana | reverse complement strand
AGCATCAGGAATATACTTTTTAAGCAATGAAACATGAAACAAATTATGTACAGTCATGGATGCAGGTAATGCAAGCATATAAGCAACTGGTCCAATCCTTTCCAGGATTTCAAATGGCCCACAAAATCTAGCTGCCAACTTGGCACAACTTCCTAGCTTCAGGGAACTCCTGTTAGCTTTCACTTTCAGAAAAACACGATCACCCACTTTGAACTCTCTATGGGTTCTGTTCTTATCAGCATAACTTTTCTTCCTGTCTTGGGTAGCTTTCAAATTCTACTTAATTTTTATCATTTGGTCTTCCATTTCCTTGAGCAACTTTGGCCCGACTATTGTCCTATCAACTGGATTATCCCAGCTCACTGGAGTATTGCACTTTCTACCATAAATTGCTTCAAATGGGCTCATCTTAAATAATGCCTGATACCCATTGTTGTAGGCGAATTCTACCAAGTGTAGGTAGTCTTCCCATTTTGATGGTTTGTCCATCACATACATTCTCAGTATGTCTTCTATTAGTCTGTTCACCCTCTCTGCTTTTCCATCAGACTCGGGATGATAAGTTGTACTAAAGTTTAGATTCGTTCCGAATCCTTTCCAGAAATTCAAGGTGAATTTTGGGTCTCTGTCGGACACAATCATTTTAGGAATTCCATGCAATCATGCCACTTCCTTTATGAAAATATCAATAATATATGCTGCCTTGTGAGTAGTTTTCAGTGGAATAAAATGGGAAGATTTTGTAAGCTTGTCCACCACCACCATGATCAAATCATGCTGCTTTCCTGTTTTGGGCAATCCCATAATAAAATCCATCGTTACTACTTTCCACTTCCATTCCGAAATGGGTAAAGGTTGCAGTAACCCTGTTGCGTGCCTATGCTCAGCTTTAACTTTCTGGCACTCCATACAAATAGTGATGCATTCAATGATCTCTCTCTTCATACCCGGCCAAAAGTAATGGATCTTGGCCGCTGCAACTGTTTTCTGATATCCAGGTTTCCCTACATAAGGCACATTATTCATCTCTTGGAAAATCATTTGTTTCAAGCCCTGGACATTGGGTACAAAATTTTTGTTCTTGTACAACAATATTCCATTCATTTCCAACTTATAAATTTCCATCTTCTGTGGCATCTTACCCTGCTGTAGCTTGGCTACCAATTCTCTGTACTATAGATCTGCATTTGTAGCCTCCAGAATTCTGCTTCTAATATCAGTCTGATACATGCACCCTCTTGTTGAGTGCATCAGCCACTTTATTCTCCTTTCCTTTGATATGCTTGATATCAAAGTCATACTCACACAGAAATTCCAGCCATCTACTTTGTCTAGCGTTTAAGGTTGGCTAATCAAACAAATATTTCAGTCTGTTATGGTCTATTCTGAGCTCGAACCTCCTTCCCATGAGGTAATGCCTCCATTTATTTAGAGCATGAACTATGGCTGCCAACTCCAAGTCATGGGTTGCATAGTTCTTCTCGTGCTCTTTTAATTTCCTGGATTCATAACAGATTATGAATCTGTTCTGACTGAGGACCCCTCCCAGTCCTTCTTTGCATGCATTAGTGCATACCATGAAATCTGTGTTTGGATCTGCAATCTTTGGGATTGGAAAACTGGTTAACAACTGCTTCAATCGCTAGAATATTTTCTCACATCCCTTTGTCCATTGAAACTACTTCCCTTTTATTTGCAAGGAAGTTATAGGGTGAGCTATCTTAGAAAACCCTGCGATGAACCTTCTGTAATAACCAACCAATCCCATGAAGGATCTAACTTCTGTTACATTCCTTGGTGCTGACCATTATCTAATGGACTCAATCTTCTCAGGGTCTACCTCTATCACATCCTTTGAGATAATATGTCCTAAGTAATGGATCCACTCCATATAAAACAATCACTTGCTCATCTTGGCATACAACTGGTGCTCTCTTAGCACCTGCAACACCATCCTCAAATCCTGTTCATGTTCTTCTTTTGTCCTAGAATACACCAGAATGTCATCCAGGAAGATGATGACAAACTTGTCTATATAGTCCCTGAATACTCCATTCATCAAGCACATAAAAAAAATGGGTGCATTTGGCAGTCCAAACGGCACAACTGTGAACTCGTAATGACCATACCTTGTTCTAAAGGTGGTCTTGTTGATGTCTTCATCTTTTATTCTTGCTTGGTGATATCCTGATCTTAGATCTTTTTTCAAAAATATCTTTGCATCCTTCAACTGATCGAAGAGATCATCAATCCTCGACAGAGGGTACTTGTTCTTCATTGTTACTTTGTTCAATTGCCTGAAATTGATGCACAATATCAATGTTTCATCCTTATTCTTTACGAACAGGACCAGGGCACCCCAAGGCGAGACACTTGGGCATATATACCCCTTCTTCAGAATCTCTTCAAGCTATAGTTGCAACTCTTTCAGTTCTGGCGTACTCATCCTGTACGGATCCTTTGACACTAGAGCTACTCCAGGCATCAAGTTCACAAAGAAGTCGATATCCCTTTTCGGAGGTAGTATAGGTACTTGCTGGAATACATCTTTGAACTCTTTAAGTACCACATGATCCTCAATACTTGACACCTTATCCTTAGGTGTTTCCTCTACATGGGTTGCAAATAATTGACAACCTTTTCTGTAGCACTTCTTCAGTTACATCGTTGAGATTTCCCTGATAGCTACAGCTCTAGGAATTCCTTGGACTACTCTCTCATTCCCTTCTTCATCTAAGCAAGTGAATGCCTTGTTCCGACAATCCAAGATGGCATGGTGCTGGTCCAACCAATCCATCCCAATTAGACAGTCATAAGAGCCTAATGACAGAATGTTCAATTCGGCCTTCATGCTCAGTCCATTCATGTCCAAAGGACAAGACTTGACTAACTTTGTGACTTTCCTCTTGGTTCATGTAGCTAGCTGCACTAACCAAGAATTTTCATGTTTGCTTCTTATCAAATGCAAACCTTCTACCACTCTAGGGTCTATATAACTATGGCTAGCCCCTGAATCAACTAAAATAGTAAATGGTTGGTTTTTTATCATACCTTCCACTTCAATCATGTGAGACTGATATTCAACCTGTTTGTGTTCTAGGGCTGTGTATATCCTTGGCATTTTACTGCCCATGTGCTCCACTGTTTTAGCTTGTTGAACATTGTGGACAACTCTTACTTTATCATTTATGTGGGGAAAATCTCTGTACCTATGGTTTTCTTTACAACCCCAACATTCCATAGGTGGAAGCCTTGAAATTTTTCCACCCACTTCATCCTTCCTGGGCTCTCTAAAAGACGGTTTTCCTTGAGGACTATTTCTGAAAAAGGGTGGTTTATTTCCCTTCTACCTCTATTCTTTCTTGAACTTTTTTCTAGTCATCCCAAGCCTTCTAAAAGGTAGTCTTTTCTCTTTGTTGTTCAAATAAGCACTTCTCCCTCCTTATCGTTTCTTCCATAGTCTTTGGGTCATCATATTGGATCTTATCCCCAATAGAAGGTGGTAATCCACTCAAGTATATCTGAATCTTGACAGACTCATCTTTGATGAAAGGAACATACTTTAGTAATTCTAAAAACTTTCGTTCGTACTCATCAATGGTCATTTTGTCCAGCTTGATTTCAAAGAACTCTTTCATCTTTGTATCATAATATCTTTTAGTTAAGTATTTCCCCTCGAAATACCTCTTGAAATATTTCCATGTGATGTTCTTTTCTCTAATGCATTGCACCTACACAAGGTGATCCCACCACATGGATGCCTTTCCCTTCAATTCATACATGGAAATCCTTCCCTCTGCATGAGAGGAATAATTCTGCAGTTGAAAGTATTTCTTCATACCAAACAACCAAGTTTCGACATCTTCCTCCTTATGTTGTCCATCAAATGTTGGAGGCTTTATCTTGTTCATTTTCCCCTTCAATTCATCCATTCCAGATATCCTGTTGTTTCTGGTAGGGGATGAGCTAGAACTATTGTGTGCTTCCTTATCGGAATTCTTTGGGGAGCGACGACGATGTCCACTAACACTCATTGATCTTGTTTTCCTCTCAGGGGTCCTACGACGCCCTGTTTTGTTTGAGTCATTTTCTTTTTCTAACCTCTTCTCAATTCTTTCCAGACTCTTCAACAACTTTAAGTTGAGTACACCTATTGATCCCTGGCTTTCATGAGATTTCGGTTATCAGATCGGTGATGCTGGGCATCCTTCTATAATATTTCAACGATTTTCATTATATGCCCTTCCTTATCCATCTCTTTTCCATGTCCATTGGAGTTCGATCCTTTGACTCCCAAGTAGACATCCATTCCTTCTGTTTTGTTCCCTGAACCAGAAGAAATCCGCACCTCTTCCATTTCTTTGCACTTAGTGTTAATTCTAACTGGTTCTGGACCCTGGTACTCGTCAAACTTCTGCAATAATAACATGAAAACAACCCAAATTTTTTCAGGCTGTCTCTCCTTAACAAAAATCCACACAATCAAACCAATCCGAATTAAGAAAAAGTTTTGATTTTACAAAAATTTTCGGGCTCTGCTTGGCTCTGTAACTTTCTGGTGATAGCTCCCTCTTTCTTATTCCCTACCCATGTGACCAAGGGTTGTGACCAAGTGCTAGACTACTAGGTGATACTCGGGCCTTTGGCCTTCGAAGAGTTTAAGGCACAAACAACTATCTCCCAGAGTTCTGATTTACCGAATTCACGTAAATCAGGGGGATCGACAATCCACGTTTACCCAACATCCAACGATTAAAATCGGCTGCGATTCTTCCGTCTTCGAAAATTTTGGGACTTTGGGTTTTGAGGTTTAGGTCCTCGAGGCTTTCATAATTGCTTTCCTTTCAACCCCCGACTTCTGAAATTTTGATTTCCTTAACCTCCTGGCCCACGGAGCACAGTTGTCTCCCACATCCACAATGGCAAGTGGCACATTCAAGAGGGTCCACATCACCTTCAGCGATGTCATCAAGTCCCACCACTCTCTCTTTTCTTCTCGACCCACTGACACATGGTACACACCCATATGTCCACGTCCATTCCAATTTAAATCCAATGGTCAAATCCTCTCTCAGATCTACGACGCAGATCCTTTCGGCGTTTCGAGGTTTCGGGGTTTCGGGACTCAACTCACTCCATTTTGCCCTAACAGCCGAAATTCTGAAATCGTGACTTACCTTTTGCTTGATCTAATGGTCAAGCCTTCTACTCCCGATATACGGTGTAGATTGTTTCAGAACTTCAGGGTTTCGGGTTTCGACGTTTATGCTTCCACGCACCCAACTTCTTTCGATATCTGAACTCTGATAGACTTCCCAGATATCCTTTCATCACCCTTTTCCAGATCTAATGGTCGTAAAGGTCTCTCCTTACGAACTGATCCTACGGATCCCACACTCCAAGTGTCGAGCACTCCCTCTCTTCACAGATTTCTTCTTATATTTTAACTGCATGCACCTGGGCCGACACATGTCGCCCATGAGGCTGCATGCACTTCATCAGCTGGTGTGCACTTTTAGGAATGCGTTCCCCCTTCCAGGGATTTGGGATCAAGAAAAAACATTTCACACATCATTTTAGAATAATAATTTAATATTATTCTCAAGGGTTTAAGCCCCCTCATCTTAGCCCCTCTTCCAACCTCTCAACCCCCTCTCCCTTACCCAGACTTTGTGGATTCTTAGTCCCCCATCACTCATTCATCGTGGTCGGTCCACACATAGAGATGTTTTGTATTAATAATGTGCATAATTACATGTACAAAAATCAGGCTCCTGGCCTTCAACACTTAGGCTCCCTGGACTAATAACATATAATCTCACTAGCTTATATAACTTGGCTCACCAGCCTTATAAACTTGAATTATAGTTCATAAACAATCTTTATACTTCATAGACATGATTTACAATAGGGTTCGGCCTTGGGGACATTACAATCTTCTCAGCACACACAACAATCCAAAGTACACCAACTCTCTTCTACCCAGCCTTCACAACCTAAGAGAGTGGACCCCCTTCCCTGCCACGCAGTCCTTCGGGCTATCCACCTCCTTCCAGGGTTTGATTGAACCTGTTCAAGAATCTCCATGCTGGGATTCTCAGGATTCATAGTTGTGGGAACAACTTAATGCATGCTGATGCATCTCAAACATGAAGGCATTGATTCATGGTTGTAATACACTAGTAGTCATTACTTCCAACCCAACCACGATTCCTCTCCACAACTCATTTTAATCTCCCCATCCAAGATCAAAATGAATGAATAATTAAGAGTGGGTGCAAGAGTAAATGAAGAGAGAAAATAATTAAAGGTGTGAACAATGAACAATGAAAAATGAGTGAGTGAGTGAAGGAGTGAAGAAGAAGCCCCAAAACAACCCACAAGATGGGTTTATATATTTATTTGCAAATCAAGAACCACATGGCCTTCCCCAAGAAGCTCATGTAACCACTCCTCTCCACTAAAAAAATTATGGGTAAATAAAATATAAAATAAATACTTAGCCCCTCAAGACCCCTCTCTTGTGGAATCATAGCCCCTTATAACTCTTGTCCTTGTTCGTCTAGCAACTAGTGATGTATTTATTATTAGTAACGATTAAAAAATTACATTTCCCAGGCACACTAGCCTCTTTTAATTGTTTGGGCACTCGGGCCTTTCATAGATTAACAAAATACATTATTTAATATGAGGCTAAAAAAACCGGGGTATTACATCTCCTCCCCCTAATTTTGGCACTGTCCTCAGTGCATATACAAAACAAAACAAAAAAATTCAAAATTTATTCAAAAATTTGTGAGTACTCTTCCCGCATGGAATCTTCATGCTTCCAAGTAGCATCTTCAGGACCGTAGCATATCCACTGGACTTTTACCAGCTCTATAACTCGATTCCGGAGCATTTTGACTTTTCTATCCAATATTCGCATTGGATGGACCTGAAAGTCTCCCTCTGTCTCTACCTGAATCAGATGCCAATCAATAACATGGTTAAGATCATGGACATATTTTTTTAGCAAAGATACATGAAATACATTATGCACATTCATGGAAGTAGGTAATGCATGAATGTATGCAACTAGCCCTATTCTGTCCAATATCTCAAATGGACCACACAATCTAGCTGCTATCTTTGTACAACTACCCAACTTCAAAGAGATCTTCTTGGGCTTCACTTTTAAAAGCAAATGCTCCCCCACTTTAAATTCTCTAGTTGTCCTATTCTTATCTGCATAAATTTTCTATCTAACTTGAGCTTCCTTTGAATTCTTCTTAATTCTAACCATTTGGTCTTCCACATCCTTGACCAATTCTGGCCCAAGTACCACTCTATCTATTGGGTTGTCCCAACTCACTGGAGTATTTCATTTCCTACCATACAAAGATTCAAATGGACTCATTTTCGATGAAGCTTGATACCCGTTGTTATAGGCAAACTCAACCAAGTGCAAGTAATATTCCCACTTAGATGGATTATCCATCACATACATTCTCAACATGTATTCAATTACTTGGTTCACTCTCTCTGTCTGCCCATATCATTGTGTATGGTATGTTGAGATAAAGTTCATATTTGTACCAAATCCTTTAAACAATCCCCTCTAGAAATTTGAAGTAAACTTTGTGTCTTTTTCTGAGACAATTGCCTTAGGGATCCCGTGCAACGTAGAAATCTCACTCATGAAAATTTATACAATATTAGTTGATGTATGAGTCATTTTTATAGGAACAAAATGAGCATCCTTTATCAATTTATCAACCACTACCATGATTGAATCATGTTGTCTTGTTGTCCTGGGAAATTTAGTTATAAAATCAATGGTTACTACTTCCCATTTCTTCTCTGGAATTGGTAATGGTTGTAGCAAACCCATTGGGTGCCTATTCTCATCCTTCACTCTCTGACATTCTATACATATGGAAATGTAATCAGCAACAACTTTTTTCATTCTTGACCAAAATAATTGGCTTCTTACTACTGCAATTGTTTTCTGGTAACCATGATGTACGACATATGGAACATAATGCATTTCTTTAAATACCAAATTCCTAAGTTCTTCGGAACTAGCAACATAAATTCTATTTTTATGCATAAGCAATCCATCTTCCTTCATCTCATGTTCTTTAATTTTTTGTTGTACATTTTCTTGTTGTAAGCTTTCCTTTACCTATAGGTAATGTTGATCTATGAAAACAACATCTAAAATTATGCTCTTTAAATCTAATTGATGCATACTAACAGTTGTAGCATGCATGAGATGTACTCTTCTACTAAGTGCATCAACAACTTTATTTTATTTTCCTTTGATATGCTTGATGTAAAAATCGTATTCACTTAAAAATTCTAGCCATCTTGTCTTCCTTTCATTTAAAGTTGGTTGTTCAAAAAGATATTTCAGACCACTATGTTTTGTTCTTAATTCAAATCTCTTCCCCATGAGATAATGCCTCCACATATTCAAAGTGTGAACAATGGCATCAAGTTCCAAGTCATGTGTGGCATATTTCCTCTCATTCTCTTTAAGCTTTCTAAACTCATAACCAATAACATGTCCATTTTAAGTGAGGACTCCACCGAGTCCTTCCTTGCATGCATCTATACATACCACACAACTTCCAGTCGGGTCAACAATATTTAAAATAGGAGCACTAGTAAGTAATTATTTCAATAGATTAAAGTTCTCTTCACACTTTTCTATCCATTCAAATTTAATTCCCTTCTATTGAAAAGAAGTGATGGGATGAGAAATCTTAGAGAACCCTGCTATAAATATTTTGTAGTAACCAACTAACCCCATAAAAGATATGACTTCTGAAACATTCATGGGTGTTGGCCATCCTCTAATGGATTCAATCTTCTTTAGATCCACTGCTATACCTTGTTATGAAAAAATGTGTCCCAATTAATGGATCTGTTCTTGGTAAAAAGAACACTTACTAAGCTTGGCATACAACTGATGTTCCCTCAACACTTGCAATATCAATCTTAGGTGATGGTCATGCTCTTCCTCTGACTTCTAATAGAAAAGTATGTCATCCAGGAATACTATGACAAAGTTATCCAAATAATTTCTAAATATGTCATTCATTAAGCACATAAAGACAACTGGTGCATTGGACAATCAAAATGGAACCACTACAAATTCATAATGCTCATACCTGGTTCTAAAGGTTGTCTTATGGATGTCTTCTTCCTTGATTCTTACCTGATGGTATCCCGATATCAAGTCTATCTTTGAAAATATCTTTTCCCCTCTAGCTGATCAAAGAGGTCATCAATTCTGTATAGAGAGTACCTTCTCTTTACAGTGGATTTATTCAGTTGTCGAAAGTCAATACACAACCTCAAGGTTCCTTCCTTCTTTTTGACAAAGAGTACTAGAGCTCCCCAAGGTGAAACACTTGGACGTATGTACCCTTTCTTCAAAAATTCTTCCAACTACATTTGTAATTCTTTTAATTCTGGTGTACTCATTTTTGTAAGGTGTTTTTGATACCAGGGAAACTCCTGGCACTAAATCAATATATAAATCTATCTTCCTCTTTGGTGGAAACCCGAGTGTTTCTTGGAATACATATTCAAGCTCTTGTAGTACCAAAAATTATTCAAGGCTTGGCCCCTTTATATTTACTAGTTCTTCAACATGGGCTACATACAATTGACATCCTTTTCTGAAACATCTCTTTAGCTGTAAGGTTGAAATATCCCTTATAGAGATGGGTCTTGGAACTCATTTCACACTGCTTTGTTTTCCTTCTTCATCAAGACATGTAAATGTCTTGTTATGACAATCTAGTACAACATGATGCTTGTCCAACCAATCCATTCCAATTAGAATATAATAAGACCCCAATGGTATAATATTTAGATCAACATTAGTATTCACACCATTAAGACTTATGGAACAACCTCTGATCATATCATGGATTCTCCTTTTGGTTCCAATGGCTAGCTGAACCAAACTTGATTTTCCAAGGTTATTTTTCTCCAAATGTAATCTATCCACTATGTTTGGATCAATGTAACAATGAATTGCTCTAGAATCAACTAAAATAGAAACAAGATGATTAATTATTTTACCTTCCACCTCGATCATATTGGATTTGTATTCTTCTTATCGATCATCTATGGCTGCATATATTCTTCCCATGTCTTCTACTATTGTAGCCTCTTAGATGTTGTGCATGGTATTCACTTTATCCTTTCTGTGATTGAAATCCTTGTATAGGTGATCTTCTTTGCATCCCCAACATTGGATTGGTGGTCTTCCCATTTTTCCTAATGAGTCTTCTGTCTTGGATTCATCCTTAGCACACTAGTCAGGTTGATTTTTATTTGGGATATTTCTATTGAAAGGAGGTTTGAATCCTTTCTTTCTCTGATCAGGCTTCTCCTTCTTCTTATCCTTCCGATATTTCTGCAAAGACTCTCTACCCTTTCCTTTCTCATACAAGTAATTATCCTTCCTAATGGTCTCAGTCAAAGTCCTAGGTTCATCATATGGAATCTTATCTTTATAAAAGGATGGCAGTCCACTCAAAAACCTATGTACTTTCACCTTCTCATCTTTTATAAACCCCACATACTTTAGCAACCCCACAAACTTCTTTTCATACTCTGTCATGGTCATGCTTCCCATCCTGAGTTCAAAGAAATCCTGCATTTTCTTTTCATAGAAGTTCTCTGAAAGGTAATCCTTCTGAAAATATTTCTTGAACTRCTTCYAAGTGATCCTATTCTCATTAATGTGCTCAACTTGCTTYAAYTGATCCCACCACATAACAACTTTCCCATGTAMAYGGTATGTGGAAATTCTAGCTTCTAGGTTTGATGAGTARTCATGCAATTRAAAATAACTCCYGAGTACAAGAAACCATGCTTAAACATCATCTTCCCTTTCTYTTTCACCATCAAAGGATGGTGGATTAARCTTCCTCAACTCTCCTTGMAAATTGTCAAATTCATGKCTTCTTATTTGGTTCCTAACAGGAGACACCTTTGGACTATTTATGGAATCTTCAGATGCATAAAATTTCCTTGTTGAGTAGGGAGGTGAGTGATGTCTATGAGTTCTGCTAGCACTTCTTGAATAACCAGCTCTTCTTTGGTCATCTCTTCTTTCATGAGTTTGATCCATTCTTTGTTTTCCTCTGTAATTTATTTAAGCTTTGCATCACTTGAGTATTTATCTGATTTTTTTCTCTTATTAGTCTCTCATTGTCTTCTTTGTAACTCTTCACTTCTATTTTCAGGATTCTCACAGTTTCTATCAATGTTTCTTGCTCCCCTTTGGCCTTGTGTCTATTGGATTCTGTCTCTGCATTACCAACACTGATATTTTGACCTTTGGCCTCTTTATCATGGCTGGAAGATCCCTCTCCTTCTTCCATTTCTTGAATATGCATTCTTATACTGAACTAATAGGTTTACACCCCCTAATTCTGCAAAATGTGCAAGCAACCATTTTGTTAGAATTATGCATATTATAAAAACAAATTGCCAAACAATGTTACAGGTCCTTTTTATTCTAAATTCACGAAGAAATATATTATCATTCTCCATATTATAACAATTCCATGTTATTCTCCTCTGAATCATCTTTCCAATGACTATAATATTGCCCCAATTCGATATTTGAGCTGAAAGTTATGGCTTCCCGAAAAAAAATCACTTTCATCCCCTTTTCTTTTCTTTTGTTTTGCAATAGGATCTTGTCGAAATATTCCACAACTCTTTTAACTAGTACATAATTCAAATTCTACATAGATGCTTCCTTCAATCCACTTTCCTTTTGACCATGGCTCTAAACCATGAGCTTATTCACTCCTTAGCGTTGTTCCTTTAGCGTTTTTTATTTATTTTTCTACACATGAGCTTGTTCCAACACAATGTCTGAGGGATTGGTTACTACTAGGCCCTTCGTGCCTCAACCCATTTACCTTATCATGAGACCGAAATTGGAACCAAGTCCTACAGACTTTAGCCTTTGGCTATTCTCCCATTTCAATCTTCCAATTATCCCGAAGTAAACTTCGCCAAACACCTATATTAACTCCACTGGTAGATTGGATGGTTGGGATTTGATCTCCAGACAACTGGTCAATCCCGGATCATATAGAGGCTTCAACGAGATAGACGATAACGACTTAATATGACATTGATATGGATGATCATAATCAATTTGGGACTTTGGCGCTTTGGGACTCCAGAACATTACAACTCCCAAGTCGCTCAGCTCCCCCGGAATGATACTCGTCGAAGCTCTTACTCTATCCTTCCACTATTAAATAGGACTGTCACGAGAACTCTTGGAGGGTCTTAGATCAACGGACCACATGAATTCTCTACTCTGGGACTCTGGGACATTACAAATATCGATTTTTTCAAGTTCCCCACAGTGATACCCGCCGAAGCAGTCATAAAGTGACGATGACCGCTTAGCATCGGTTAACGCCTCCGCTTATGCTATCCTTCCACTAATTTATCCAACAACCATGACTTAATCAAGCATCATGATCGATGGTCCTTATTAATTTTGGGACTTCGGCACTCTGAGACTCTGGGATATTACAACTCCTGAGTCATTCAAATCCCTTGGAGTGATATATATCGAAGTGCTTACGCCATCCTTCCACTCCTTGATCTAATGATTGAGAAAGGTCCCGAAGGGATCTTACATCGATGGTCTGTATGAATTTGTGACTTCGATCTTCGACAATTTCACTGATAGAGACGTTGGACACCCTTGGAGGCCATACCCCTGGAGATGACATGGCATGCTGATGTCACCTATGGTGATGTGGACCCATGACATGTGTGCCACATGTCACTAAAAAATGAATAGGCTAGGGTCCAAAAGGTATTGAATCTAGGTTACACGTGTCCCCACATGGTACCTCAACCACATGGCATATGACATGTCATCAATCGAATGGATGGTCCACTATCTCTGCTCCAGATTGGACGACCTGCATTAGTCCTGAATTCTTCCCTCGATCTAATGGTTGACGATATTTTGAGACTTTGGGACTCTGAGACTCTAGGTTATAACAATTCTAAAATGGTTTGATTCTCCCAGAGTTAACTTCCCGAAGTGGTCAACACTAGATGACCCTGACCAATGAATGATATTTCACCCGAGCCTCCCATCGGATCGGACGACTGATAGGACTTCGTGACTTCAACCTTCTTTCATGCTTCTACCTTGTCTCCCATAATCACTGAAGAAACAAAGTTTTGTAGTTTTCCATCTCTTGCTTGGCTTTGATCAATGACTGTGATCGCTCCCAAGATCCAAAAGGGATGGTTGGACATGCTACTTCAAGCTTGTTTCTAAACTAATTTTGAATTCTGATAAATTTTTAATTAATAAATATGCATGAAATATTGACATGCATAGATAAATATTCATGCTACAACATGAAAGAAATGAACCATATGTCATGCACAACAATAACCAACAAGCATGCATATTATAGAGACAAATTTCATAGATAAATAAATACACAACGAAAATAACATATATAGGTAAATAAAAACCATGACAGAGAGAGAACTTATATCTAATGAAATGAATAACCAACTGGATGTGACCAAGGATGTTCCACCCAGCTGCAGACACTGTTTTTCCAAGTCTCAACAATAATGTCACCCCCGAGCCAGGACTATGAGCACAAAAGGACAGTTCTAGAGTGTCACTTAGCTTCCCCAAACTATTTAGCACTCAAGGTCTCACAGGATTCTCAGCAAAAAAAACAATCGAAAGTACACCATCTCTCTTCTACCCAACCTGCACAACCCAAGAGAATGGACCCCCTTCTCTACCATGTAGTCCCTCAAGTTGTCTACCTCCTTCCAGGGCTCCAGTGCACCTAGTCAAGAATATCCATGCTGGGACTCTCAGAATTTGTAGCCGTGGGAACAAATTAATGCATGGTGATGCATCTCAGACATGCATGCATTAATTCATGGCTGGAATACACCAACAATCATTACTTCCAACCCAACCATGGCTCCTCTCCACAACTCTTTTTTCTCTCCCCAACCAAGATAAAAATGAATGAATAATGAAGAGTGGGTGAAAGAGTGAATGAAGAGAGAACATAATGAAAGGTATGAACAATGAACAATGAACAATGAGTGAGTGAGTGAATGAGTGAATAAGAATCCCCCAAAAAACCCACAATATGGGTTTATATCTTTATTTGCAAGTCAAGAACCACATGGCCTTCCCCAAGAAACTCATGTAACCACTCCTCTCCATTAAAACAATTATGGGTAAATACAATATAAAACAAATACTTATCCCCTCAATCCCCCTCTCGTGTGGAATCATAGCCCCCTATAACTCTTATCCTTGTCTGTCTCATCCAATGATGTATTTATTATTAATAATTATCAAAACATTACATTTCCTAGGCACACTGGCCTCTTTTAATTGTTTGGGCACTCTGGCCTTTCATATATTAACAAAATACATTATTTAAAATGGGGCTCAAAAACCTGAGGTATTACGCTTAACCTGGTAGATATTCTAATAACACTTGTAGGAGATTGAGGTACTTGTTGCTCCTATTGTTGTACATTTTGATTTTCTGGTACCTTTGGAATTTCCTTTTTAGTGATCTCATCAAGCATTGTGTATTCTAGTTTTTCTTTTTCCTGTTTCTTTCCTTGTGATCTTTGTACATGACCTTCTCATTGAATATGACATCTCTACTCCTAATGACTTTGTGATTTTCGTAATCCCATAAGCGATAACCAAAATCATTAACATCGTATCCAATAAAGGTACACTTGTTGGATTTTGTCTCAAGCTTTGTTCTTTTTTCTTTATCAATGTGGACAAATGCTTCATAACCGAAAGTCTTTAAAAATGAATAGTTTACCTTTTTCCCTGTTCATGCCTCCTATGGAATGCCACCATCCAAAGAGCTTGAAGGTCCTCTGTTTATTAAGTAAACAACAATATTTAAAACATCTTCCCAAAACTGTAAGGGAAACCCAACATGCAATGTCATACTTCTTGCACACTCCATGATTGTCCTATTCATCCTTTATGACACACCATTTTCTTGTGGTGTTCCTGGAGCTGTCTTCTCTCTACAAATTCCATGATATGAACAGTAATCATCAAACTCCTTACTACAATATTCACCTCTATTGTCTGATCTGAGACACTTCAAACTTTTTCCTGTTTCATTCTCAACCAAAACTTTCCATTTCTTAAAAGTTTCAAAAACATCAAATTTTTGTTGAATGCAATAAACCCAAGTTTTTCTAGTTGCATCATCAATAAAAGTAACATAATAACGAGATGCACCAAGAGATGATACCTGAGCTGGTCCCCATACATCTATATGCACAA
>JASDQU010306024.1:44708-67491 GCA_032191745.1 Picea mariana | reverse complement strand
GTTGTCATATCTTAAATAAATTTATTTGGATTTCTGTGAGCATTGTGTTTATGGAAAACAGAAGAGAGTCATATTTCTTGTACTTGGAAAAGAAAAGAAGAGAGAAATGTTAGAGCTTGTGCATATAGATGTATGGGGACCAGCTCAGGTATCATCTCTTGGTGCATCTCGTTATTATGTTACTTTTATTGATGATGCAACTAGAAAAACTTGGGTTTATTGCATTCAACAAAAATCTGATGTTTTTGAAACTTTTAAGAAATGGAAAGTTTTGGTTGAGAATGAGACAGGAAAAAGTTTGAAGTGTCTCAGATCAGACAATAGAGGTGAATATTGCAGCAAGGAGTTTGATGATTACTGTTCATATCATGGAATTTATAGAGAGAAGACAGCTCCAGGAACACCACAAGAAAATGGTGTGTCATAAAGGATGAATAGGACAATCATGGAGTGTGCAAGAAGTATGACATTGCATGTTGGGTTTCCCTTACAGTTTTGGGCAGATGTTTTAAATATTGTTGTTTACTTAATAAATAGAGGACATTCAATCTCTTTGGATGGTGGCATTCCATAGGAGGCATGAACAGGTAAAAAGGTAAACTATTCATTTTTAAAGACTTTCGGTTGTGAAGCATTTGTCCACATTGATAAAGAAAAAAGAACAAAGCTTGAGGCAAAATCCAACAAGTGTACCTTTATTGGATACGATGTTAATGATTTTGGTTATCGCTTATGGGATTATGAAAATCACAAAATCATTAGGAGTAGAGATGTCATATTCAACGAGAAGGTCATGTACAAAGATCGCAAGGAAAGAAACAGGAAAAAAAAAAACCAGAATACACGGTGCTTGATGAGATCACTAAAAAGGAAATTCCAAAGGTACCAGAAAATCAAAATGTACAACAACAGGAGCAACAAGTACCTTAATCTCCTACAAGTGTTATTATAATATCTACCAGGTTAAGCGTAATACCTCATGTTTTTGAGCCCCATTTTAAATAATTTATTTTGTTAATATATGAAAGGCCAGAGTGCCCAAACAATTAAGAGAGGCCAGTGTGCCTAGGAAATGTAATGTTTTGATAATTATTAATAATAAATACATCACTGGATGAGATAGACAAGGATAAGAGTTATAGGGGGCTATGATTCCACAAGAGAGGGGGATTGAGGGGATAATTATTTGTTTTATATTTTATTTACCCATAATTGTTTTAATGGAGAGGAGTGGTTACATGAGTTTCTTGGGGAAGGCCATGTGGTTCTTGACTTGCAAATAAAAATATAAACCCATCTTGTGGGTTTTTTGGGGGCTTCTTATTCACTCATTCACTCACTCACTCATTATTCATTGTTCATTGTTCATACCTTTCATTATGTTCTCTCTTCATTCACTCTTTTACCCACTCTTCATTATTCATTCATTTTTATCTTGGTTGGGGAGAGAAAAAAGAGTTGTGGAGAGGAGCCATGGTTGGGTTGGAAGTAATGAATGCTAGTGTATTCCATCCATGAATTAATGCCTACATGTCTGAGATGCATCACCATGCGTTAATTTTTTCCCATGGCTATGAATTCTGAGAGTCCCAACATGGAGATTCTTGACCAAGTGCACTGGAGCCCTGGAAGGAGGTAGACAACTTGAAGGACTACATGGCAGAGAAGGGGGTCCATTCTCTTGGGTTGTGCAGGCTGGGTAGAAGAGAGATGGTGTACTTTCGATTGTTTTTTTTGCTGAGAATCTTTTGAGAGCTTGAGTGCTGAATAGTTTGGGGAAGCTAAGTGACACTCTGGAACTGTCCTTTTGCGCTCATAGTCCTAGCTCGGGGGTGACATTATTATTGAGACTTGGAACAATAGTGTCTACAGCTAGGTGGAACATCCTTGGTCACATCCATTTGGTTATTCATTTCATTAGAGATAAGTTCTCTCTCTGTCATGGTTTTTATTTACCTATATATGTTATTTTCGTTGTGTATTTATTTATCTATGAAATTTGTCTCTATAATATGCATGCTTGTTGGTTATTGTTGTGCATGACATATGGTTCATTTCTTTCATGTTGTAGCATGAATACTTATCTATGCATGTCAATATTTAATGCATATTTATTAATTAACAAGTTATCAGAATTCAAAATTAGTTCAGAAACAGGCTTGAAGTAGCATGTCCAACCATCCCTTTTGGATCTCGGGAGCGATCACAGTCGTTGATCGAAGCCAAACAAGAGATGGAAAACTATGAAACTTTGTTTCTTCAGTGATTATGGGAGACAAGGTAGAAGCATGAAAAAAGGTTGAAGTCACAAAGTCCTGTCAGTCGTCCGATCCGATGGGAGGCTCGGGTGAAATATCATTCGTTGGTCAAGGTCATCTGGTGTTGACCACTTCAGGAAGTTAACTCCAGGAGAATCGAACCATTTTAGAATTATTATAAACTGGAGTCTCAGAGGCCCAAAATCTCAAAATATCGTCGATCATTAGATCAAGGGAAGAATTCAGGACTAATGCAGGTCGTCAAATCTGGAGCAGAGATAGTGGACCGTCCATTCGACTGATGACATGTCATATGCCATGTGGTCGAGGTACCATGTGGGGACACGTGTAACCCAGATTCAATACCTTTTGGTCCCTAGCCTGTTCATTTTTTAGTGACACGTGGCACACATGTCATGGGTCCACATCACCATAGGTGACATCAGCATGCCATGTCATCTCCAAGGGTATGGCCTTCGAGGGTGTCCAACGTCTCTATCAGTGAAATTGTCGAAGATCAAAGTCACGAATTCATATAGACCATCGATGTTAGATCCCTTCGGGACCTTTGTCAATCGTTAGATCAAGGAGTGGAAGGATGGCGTAAGCACTTCGATATATATCACTCCAGGGGATTTGAATGACTCAGGAGTTGTAATATCCCAGAGTCTCGGAGTGCCGAAGTCCCAAAATTAATAAGGACCGTCCATCCCAATGCTTGATTAAGTCATGGCCGTTGGATAAATTAGTGGAAGGATGGCGTAAGAAAAGGCGTTAACCAATGGTAAGTGGTCATCGTCACTTTATGACTGCTTCGGTGGGTATCACTGTGGGGAACTTGAAAAAATCGATATTTGTAATGTCCCGGAGTCCCAAAGTAGTGAATTAATGTGGTCCGTTGATCTAAGACCCTCTAAGAGTTCTCATGACAGTCCTATTTAACAATGGAAGGATAGAGTAAGAGCTTCGATGTGTATCATTCCGGGGGAGTTGAGCGACTTGGGAGTTGTAATGTTCCGGAGTCCCAGAGCGCCAAAGTGCCAAATTGATTATGATCATCCATATCAATGTCATATTAAGTCGTGATCATCTATCTCGTTGAAACCTCTATATGATCTAGGATTGACCAGTTGAATGGAGATCAAATCCCAACCATCCAATCTACCAGTGGAGTTAATATAGGTGTTTGGCGAAGTTTACTTCGGGATAATTGGAAGATTGAAATGGGAGAATAGCCAAAGGCTGAAGTCTGTAGGACTTGGTTCCAACGTCGGTCTCATGATAAGGTAAATGGGTTGAGGCATGAAGGGCCTAGTAGTAACCAATCCCTCGGACATTGTGTTGGAACAAGCCCATGTGTAGAAGAATAATGGAAAAGCGCTAAAGGAACGACGCTAAGGAGGGAATAAGCTCATGGTTTAGAGCCATTGTCAAAAGGAAAGTGGATTGAAGGAAGCATGTGTGAAGAATTTGAATTATGTACTAGTTAAAGGAGTTGTGGAATATTTCGACAAGATCCTATTGCAAAACAAAAGAAAAGGGGATGAAAGTGATTTTTTTTCGGGAAGCCATAACTTTCAGCTCAAATATCGAATTGGGGAAATATTATAGTCATTAGAAAGATGATTCAGAGGAGAATAACATGGAATTGTTATAATATGGATAATGATAATATATTCCTTCATGAATTGAGAATAAAAAGGACCTGTAGTATTGTTTGGCAATTTGTTTTTATAATATGCATAATTCTAACAAAATGGTTGCTTGCACATTTTGCAGAATTAGGGGGTGTAAACCTATTAGTTCAGTATAAGAATGCATATTCAAGAAATGGAAGAAGGAGAGGGATCTTCCAGCCATGATAAAGAGGCCAAAGTTCAAAATATCAGTGTTGGTAATGCAGAGACAGAATTCAACGGACACAAGGCCAAAGGGGAGCAAGAAACATTGATAGAGACAGTGAGAATCCTGAAAATAGAAGTGAAGAGTTACAAAGAAGACAATGAGAGACTAATAAGAGAACAAAATCAGATAAATACTCAAGTGACTCAAAGCTTAAATAAGTTGCAGAGGAAAACAAAGAATGGATCAAACTCAAAACATGAGGAAGAGGGAATATGTCATGAAAGAAGAGATGACCGAAGAAGATCTGGTTATTCAAGAAGTGCTAGCAGAACTCATAGACATCACTCACATCCCTACTCAACAAGGAAATTTTATGCATCTGAAGATTCCATAAATAGTCCAAAGGTGTCTCCTGTTAGGAACCAAATAAGAAGACATGAATTTGACAATTTGCAAGGAGAGTTGAGGAAGCTTAATCCACCATCCTTTGATGGTGAAAGAGAAAGGGAAGATGATTTTTAAGCATGGTTTCTTGTACTTAGAAGTTATTTTCAATTGCATGACTACTCATCAAACCTATAAGCTAGAATTTCCACATACCATTTACATGGGAAAGTTTTTATGTGGTGGGATCAGTTGAAGCAAGTTGAGCACATTAATGAGAATAGGATCACTTGGAAGCAGTTCAAGAAATATTTTTAGAAGGATTACCTTTCAGAGAACTTCTATGAAAAGAAAATGCAGGATTTCTTTGAACTCGGGATGGGAAGCATGACCATGATAGAGTATGAAAAGAAGTTTGTGGGGTTGCTAAAGTATGTGGGGTTTATAAAATATGAGAAGGTGAAAGTACATAGGTTTTTGAGTGGACTGCCATCCTTTTATAAAGATAAGATTTAATATGATGAACCTAGGACTTTGACTGAGACCATTAGGAAGGATAAGTACTTGTATGAGAAAGGAAAGGGCAGAGAGTCTTTGCAGAAATATCGGAAGGATAAGAAGAAGGAGAAGTCTGATCAGAGAAAGAAAGGATTCAAACCTCCTTTCAATAGAAATATCTCAAATAAAAATCAACCTGACTAGTGTGCTAAGGATGAATCCAAGAGAGAAGACTCATTAGGAAAAATGGGAAGACCACCAATCCAATGTTGGGGATGCAAAGAAGATCACTTGTACAAGGATTTCAATCACAGAAAGGATAAAGTGAATACCATGCACAACATCCAAGAGGCTACAACAGTAGAAGACATGGGAAGAATATATGAAACCATAGATGATCGATAAGAAGAATATGAATCCAATATGATCGAGGTGGAAGGTAAAATAATTAATCATCTTGTTTCTATTTTAGTTGATTCTGGAGCAATTCATTGTTACATTGATCCTAAAATAGTGGATAGATTACATTTGGAGAAAAATAACCTTGGAAAATCAAGTTTGGTTCAGCTAGCCATTGGAACCAAAAGGAGAATCCATGATATGATCAGAGGTTGTTCCATAAGTCCTAATGGTGTGAATACTAATGCTGATCTAAATATTATACCATTGGGGTCTTGTTATATTCTAATTGGAATGGATTGGTTGGACAAGCATCATGTTGTACTAGATTGTCATAACAAGACATTTACATGTCTTGATGAAGAAGGAAAACAAAGCACTGTGAAATGAGTTCCAAGACCCATCTCTATAAGGGATATTTCAACCTTACAGCTAAAGAGATGTTTCATAAAAGGATGTCAATTGTATGCAGCCCATGTTGAATAACTAGAAAATATAAAGGGGCCAAGCCTTGAATAATGTTTGGTACTACAAGATCTTGAATATGTATTCCAAGAAATACTTGGGTTTCCACCAAAGAGGCAGATAGATTTATATATTGATTTAGTGCCAGGAGTTTCCTTGGTATCAAAAACACCTTACAAAATGAGTACACCGGAATTAAAAGAATTACAAATGTAGTTGGAAGAATTTTTGAAGAAAGGGTACATACGTCCAAGTGTTTCACCTTGGGGAGCACTAGTGCTCTTTGTCAAAAAGAAGGAAAGAACCTTGAGGTTGTGTATTGACTTTCGACAAATGAATAAATCCACTGTAAAGAGAAAGTACTCTCTACCCAGAATTGATGACCTCTTTGATCAGCTAAGAGGGGAAAATATATTTTCAAAGATAGACTTGATATTGGGATACCATCAGGTAAGAATCAAGGAAGAAGACATCCATAAGACAACCTTTAGAACCAGGTATGAGCATTATGAATTTGTAGTGGTTCCATTTGGATTGTCCAATGCACTAGTTGTCTTTATGTGCTTAATGAATGACATATTTAGAAATTATTTGGATAACTTTGTCATAGTATTCCTGGACGACATACTTGTCTATTATAAGTCAGAGGAAGAGCATGACCATCACCTAAGATTGATATTGCAAGTGTTGAGAGAACATCAGTTGTATGCCAAGCTTAGTAAGTGTTCTTTTTACCAAGAACAGATCCATTACTTGGGACACATTATTTCATAACAAGGTATAGCAATGGATCTAGAGAAGATTGAATCCATTAGAGGATGGCCAACACCCATGAATGTTTCAGAAGTCATATCTTTTATGGGGTTAGTTGGTTACTACAAAATATTTATAGCAGGGTTCTCTAAGATTTCTCATCCCATCACTTATTTTCAAAAGAAGGGAATTAAATTTGAATGGATAGAAAAGTGTGAAGAGAACTTTAATCTGTTGAAATAATTACTTACTAGTGCTCCTATTTTAAATATTGTTGACCTGAATGGAAGTTGTGTCGTATGTACAGATGCATGCAAGGAAGGACTCGGTGGAGTCCTCACTCAAAATGGACATGTTATTGGTTATGAGTTTAGAAAGCTTAAAGAGCATGAGAGGAAATATGCCACACATGACTTGGAACTTGATGCCATTGTTCACACTTTGAATATGTGGAGGCATTATCTCATGGGGAAGAGATTTGAATTAAGAACAGAACATAGTGGTCTGAAATATCTTTTTGAACAACCAACTTTAAATGTCAGGAAGACAAGATGGCTAGAATTTTTAAGCGAATGTGATTTTGACATCAAGCATATCAAAGGAAAATAAAATAAAGTTGTTGATGCACTTAGTAGAAGAGTACATCTCATGCATGCTACAACTGTTAGTATGCATCAATCAGATTTAAAGAGCATAATTTTAGATGTTGTTTCATAGATCAACAAAACCTATAGGTAAAGGAAATCTTACAACAAGAAAATGTACAACAAAAAATTAAAGAACATGAGATGAAGGAAGATGGATTACTTCTGCATAAAAATAGAATTTATGTTCCTAGTTCCGAAGAACTTAGGAATTTGGTATTTAAAGAAATGCATTATGTTCCATATGTCGTACATCATGGTTACCAGAAAACAATTGYAGTAGTAAGAAGCCAATTCTTTTGGTCAGGAATGAAAAAAGTTGTTGCTGATTACATTTCCAYATGTATAGAATGTCAGAGAGTGAAGGMTGAGCATAGGCACCCAGCGGGTTTGCTACAACCATTRYCAATTCCAGAGAAKAAATGRGAAGTAGTAACCATTGATTTTATAACTAAATTTCCTAGGACAACAAGACAACATGATTCAATCATGGTAGTGGTTGATAAATTGACAAAGGATGCTCATTTTGTTCCTGTAAAAATGACTCATACATCAACTAATATTGTATAAATTTTCATGAGTGAGATTTCTACGTTGCATGGGATCCCTAAGGCAATTGTCTCAGACAGAGACACAAAGTTTACTTCAAATTTCTAGAGGGGATTGTTTAAAGGATTTGGTACAAATATGAAATTTAGCTCAACATACCATCCACAGTGATATGGGCATACGGAGAGAGTCAACCAAGTAATTGAATACATGTTGAGAATGTATGTGATGGATAATCCATCTAAGTGGGAATATTACTTGCACTTGGTTGAGTTTGTCTATAACAACGGGTATCAAGCTTCATTGAAAATGAGCCCATTTGAATCTTTGTATGGTAGGAAATGCAATACTCCAGTGAGTTGGGACAACCCAACAGATAGAGTGGTACTTGGGCAAGAATTGGTCAAGGATATGGAAGACCAAATGGTTAGAATTAAGAAGAATTCAAAGGAAGCTCAATATAGATAGAAAATTTATGCAGATAAGAATAGGACAACTAGAGAATTTAAAGTGGGGGAGCATTTTCTTTTAAAAGTGAAGCCCAAGAAGAGCTCTTTGAAGTTGGGTAGTTGTACAAAGATAGTAGCTAGATTGTGTGGTCCATTTGTGATATTGGACAAAATAAGGCTAGTTGCATACATTCTTGCATTACCTACTTCCATGAATGTGCATAATGTATTTCAGGTATCTTTGCTAAAAAAATATGTACATGATCTTAACCATGTTATTGATTGGCATCTGATTCAGGTAGAGACAGAGGGATACTTTCAGGTCCATCCAATGCGAATATTGGACAGAAAAGTCAAAATGCTCTAGAATCGAGTTATAGAGCTGGTAAAAGTCCAGTGGATCTCCTACGGTCCTGAAGATGCTACTTGGAAGCATGAAAATTCCATGCGGGAAGAGTACTTGCAACGTTTTGAATAAATTTTGATTTTTTTTTTTTGTTTTGTATATGCACTGAGGACAGTGCCAAAATTAGGGGGAGGAGATGTAATACCCCGATTTTTTTAGCCTCATATTAAATAATGTATTTTGTTAATCTATGAAAGGCCAGAGTGCCCAAACAATTAAAAGAGGCTAGTCTGCCTAGGAAATGTAATTTTGTTATCGTTACTAATAATAAATACATCACTAGCTGCTAGACGAACAAGGACAAGAGTTATAGGGGGCTATGATTCCACAAGAGAGGGGGCTTGAGGGGCTAAGTATTTATTTTATATTTTATTTACCCATAATTTGTTTAGTGCAGAGAAGTGGTTACATGAGCTTCTTGGGGAAGGCCATGTGGTTCTTGATTTGAAAATAAATATATAAACCCATCTTATGGGTTGTTTTGGGGCTTCTTCTTCACTCCTTCACTCACTCACTCATTTTTCATTGTTCATTGTTCACACCTTTAATTATTTTCTCTCTTCATTCACTCTTGCACCCACTCTTAATTATTTATTCATTTTGATCTTGGATGGGGAGATTAAAATGAGTTGTGGAGAGGAGTTTTGGTTGGGTTGGAAGTAATGACTACTGGTGTATTACAGCCATGAATCAATGCCTTCATGTTTGAGATGCATCAGCATGCATTAAGTTGTTCCCACAACTATGAATCATGAGAATCCCAGCATGGAGATTCTTGAACAGGTTCAATCGAACCCTGGAAGGAGGTGGATAGCCCGAAGGACTGCGTGTCAGGGAAGGGGGTCCACTCTCTTAGGTTGTGAAGGCTGGGTAGAAGAGAGTTGGTGTACTTTGGATTGTTGTGTGTGCTGAGAAGATTGTAATGTCCCCAAGGATGAACCCTGCTGTAAATCATGTCTATGAAGTATAAAGATTTTTTATGAACTATAATTCAAGTTTATAAGGCTGGTGAGCCAAGTTATATAAGCTAGTGGGCTTATTTTTTATTAGTCCAGGGAGCCTAAGTGTTGAAGGCCAAGAGATTGATTTTTGTACATGTAATTATGCACATTATTAATAAAAAACATCTCCGTTTGTGGACCGACCACGATGAATGAGTGATGGGGGACTAAGCATCCACAAAGCCTGGGTAAGGGAGAGGGGGCTGAGAGGTTGGAAGAGGGGCTAAGATGAGGGGGCTTAAACCCTTGAGAATAATATTAAATTATTATTCTAAAATGATGTTTGAAATGTTTTTTTTTTATCCCAAATCCCTGGAAGGGGGAACGCGTTCCTATAAGTGCACACCAGCTGATGAAGCGCATGCAGCCTCATGGGCGACATGTGTCGGCCCAGGTGCATGCAGTTACAATATAAGAAGAAATCTGTGAAGAGAGGGAGTGCTCGACACTTGGAGTGTGGGATCTGTAGGATCAGTTCGTAAGGAGAGACCTTTATGACCATTAGATCTGGAAAAGGGTGACGAAAGGATATCCGAGAAGTCTATCGGAGTTCGGATATTGAAAGAAGTTGGGTGTGTGGAAGCATAAATGCCGAAACCCGAAACCCTGAAGTTCCGAAATGATCTACACCGTATATCAGAAGTAGAAGGCTTGACCGTTAGATCAAGCAGAAGGTAAGTCACGATTTCAGAATTTCGGATGTCGAGGCAAAATAGAGTGAGTTGAGTCATGAAACCCCAAAACCCTGAAACCTCGAAATGCCAAAAGGATCTGCGTCGTAGATCTGAGAGAGGATCTGACCATTGGATTTAAATTGGAATGGACGTGGACACATGGGTGTGTACCATGTGTCAGTGGGTCGAGAAGAAAAGAGAGAGTGGTGGGACCCGATGACGTCGCTGAAGGTGATGTGGACCCTCTTGAATGTGCCACTTGCCACTATGGATGTGGGAGACAACTGTGCTCTGTGGGCCAGGAGGTTAAGGAAATTGAAATTTCGGAAGTCGGGGGTTGGAAAGGGAAGCGATTCTGAAAGCCTCGAGGACCTAAACCTCAAAACCCAAAGTCCCGAAATATTTGAAGACAGAAGAATCATAGTCGATTTTAATTGTTGGATGTTGGGTAAACGTGGATCGTCGATCCACCTGATTTATGTGAATTCAGTAAATCAGAAATCCGGGAGATAGTTGTTTGTGCCTTAAACTCTTCGAAGGACAAAGGCTCGAGTATTACCTAGTAGTCTAGCACTTGGTCACGACCCTTGGTCATGTGGGTAGGGAATAAGAAAGAGGGAGCTATCACCAGAAAGTTGCAGAGCCGAGCAGAGCCTGGAAAATTTCGTAAAATCAAAACTTTTTCTTAATTCGGATTGGTTTTGATTGTGTGGATTTTTGTTAAGGAGAGACGGCCTGAAAAAATTTGGGTTGCTTTCATGTTGTTATTGCAGAAGTTTGATGAGTACCAGGGTCCAGAACCGGTTAGAATTAACACCGAGTGCAAAGAAATGGAAGAGGTGCGGATTGCTTCTGGTTCAGGGAACAAAATAGAAGGAATGGATGTCTACTTGGGAGTCGAAGGATCGAACTCCAATGGACATGGAAAAGAGATGGATAAGGAAGGGCATATAATGAAAATCATTGAAAGATTACAGAAGGATGCCCAGAATCCCCGAGCAGATAACCAAAATCTCATGAAAGCCAGGGATCAACAGGTGTACTCAACTTAAAGTTGTTGAAGAGTCTGGAAAGAATCAAGAAGAGGTTAGAAAAAGAAAATGACTCAAACAAAACAGGGCGTCGTAGGACCCCTGAGAGGAAAAAAAGATCGAGGAGTGTTAGTGGACATCGTCGTCGCTCCCCAAAGCATTCCAGTAAGGAAGCACATACTAGTTCCAGCTCATCCCCTACCAAAAAGCATAGGATATCTGGAATGGATGAATTGAAGGGGGAAATGAACAAGATAAAGCCTCCAACATTTGATGGACAACATAAGAAGGAGGAAGATGTCGAAACTTGGTTGCTTGGTATGAGGAAATAATTTCAACTACAGAATTATTCCTCTCATGCAGAGGGAAGGATTGTCATGTATCAACTGAAGGGAAAGGCATCCATGTGGTGGGATCAACTTGTGCAGGTGCAACACATTAGAGAAAAGAACATCACATGGAAATAATTCAAGAGGTATTTCGAGAGGAAATACTTAACTAAAATATATTATGACAGAAAGATGAAAGAGTTCTTTGAACTCAAGCTAGACAACATGACCATTGATGAGTACGAACGAAAGTTTTTAGAATTACTGAAGTATGTTCCTTTCATCAAATATGAGTCTGTCAAGATTCAGATGTACCTGAGTGGATTACCACCTTATATTGGGGATAAGATCCAGTATGATGACCCAAAGACTATGGAAGAAACGATAAGGAGGGAGAAGTGTTTATTTGAACAACAAAGAGAAAAAACTACCTTTCAGAAGGCTTGGGATGACCAGAAAAAGTTCAAGAAAGAATAGAGGTAGAAGGGAAATAAACCACCCTTTTTTAGAAACAGTCCTCAAGGAAAACCGTCTTTTAGAGAGCCCAGGAAGGATGAAGTGGGTGGAAAAATTTCAAGGCTGCCACCTATGGAATGTTGGGGTTGTAAAGAAAACCATAGGTACAGAGATTTCCCCCACATAAATGATAAATTAAGAGTTGTCCACAATGTTCAACAAGCTAAATAGTGGAGGACATGGGCAGTAGAATGCCAAGGATATACACAGCCCTGGAACAAAAACAAGTTGAATATCAGTCTCACATGATTGAAGTGGAAGGTATGATAAAAAAACCAACCATTTACTATTTTAGTTGATTCAGGGGATATCCATAGTTATATAGACCCTAGAGTGGTAGAAAGTTTGCATTTGATAAGAAGCAAACGTGAAAATTATTGGTTAGTGCAACTAGCTACATGAACCAAGAGGAAAGTCACAGAGTTAGTTAAGTCTTGTCCTTTGGACATGAATGGACTAAGCATGAAGGCCAAATTGAACATTCTGCCATTAGGCTCTTATGATTGTCTAATTGGGATGGACTGGTTGGACCAACACCACGCCATCTTGGACTGTCGGAACAAGGCATTCACTTGTTTAGATGAAGAAGGGAATGAGAGAGTAGTCCAAGGAATTCCTAGAGTTGTAGCTATCAGGGAAATCTCAACGATGTAACTGAAGAAGTGCTACAGAATAGGTTGTCAATTATTTGCAACCCGTGTAGAGGAAACACCTAAGGATAAAGTGTCAAGTATTGAGGATCATGTGGTGCTTAAAGAGTTCGAAGATGTATTCCAGGAAGTACCTATACTACCTCCAAAAAGGGATATCGATTTCTTTGTGAACTTGATGCCTGGAGCAGCTTCAGTTTCAAAGGATCCGTACATGATGAGTATGCCAGAATTGAAAGAGTTGCAACTATAGCTTGAAGAGATTCTGAAGAAGGAGTATATATTCCCAAGATTCTCACCTTGGGGTGCCCTGGTCCTTTTCATAAAGAATAAGGATGGAACACTGAGATTGTGCATCGATTTCGGGCAATTGAACAAAGTAATGGTGAAGAACAAGTATCCTCTGTCGAGGATTGATGATCTCTTCGATCAGTTGAAGGATGCAAAGATATTTTCGAAAATAGATCTAAGATATGGATATCACCAAGTAAGAATAAAATATGAAGACATCAACAAGACCACCTTTAGAACAAGGTATGGTCATTACGAGTTCACAGTGGTGCCGTTTGGACTGCTAAATGCACCCATTGTTTTTATGTGCTTGATGAATGGAGTATTCAGGGACTATATAGACAAGTTTGTCATCATCTTCCTGGATGACATTTTGGTGTATTCTAGGACAAAGAAAGAACACGAACATGATTTGAGGATGGTGTTGCAGGTGCTAAGAGAGCACCAACTATATGCCAAGATGAGAAAGTGATTGTTTTATATGGAGTGGATCCATTACTTGGGACATATTATCTCAAAGGATGGGATAGAGGTAGACCCTGAGAAGATTGAGGCCATTAGGTCAACACCAAGGAATAATATGGAAGTTATATCCTTCATGGGATTGGGTGGTTATTACAGAAGGTTCATCACAGAGTTTTCTAAGATAGCTCACCCTATCACTTCCTTGCAAATAAAAGGGAAGCAGTTTCAATGGACAGACATATGTGAGAAAAGTTTCTAGCGATTGAAGTAGTTGTTAACCAGTGTTTGAAGTAGTTGTTAACCAGTGTTCCAATCCCAAGGATTGCAGATCCAAACACAGATTTCATGGTATGCACTGATGCATGCAAAGAAGGACTGGGAGGGGTCCTCAGTTAGAACAAATTCGTAATCTGTTATGAATCCAGAAAATTAAAAGAGCACGAGAAGAACTATGCAACCCATGACTTGGAGTTGGCAGCCATAGTTCATGCTCTAAATAAGTGGAGGCATTACCTCATGGGAAGGAGGTTTGATCTCAGAACATACCATAACGGACTGAAATATTTGTTTGACTAGCCAACCTTAAATGCTAGACAAAGTAGATGGTTGGAATTTCTGTGTGAGTATGACTTTGATATCAAGCATATCAAACGAAAGGAGAATAAAGTGGTTGATGCACTCAACAAGAGGGTGCATGTATCAGACTGATATTAAAAGTAGAATTCTGGAGGCTACAAATGTGGATCTGTAGTATAGAGAATTGGTAGCCAAGCTACAACAGGGTAAGATGCCACATAAGATGGAAATTTATAAATTGGAAACGGATGGAATACTGTTGTACAAGAACAAAATTTTTGTACCCAATGTCCAGGGCTTGAAACATATGATTTTACAAGAGATGCATAATGTGCCTTATGTAGGGAAACCTGGATATCAGAAAAGAGTTGCAACGGCCAAGAGCCATTACTTTTGGCCAGGTATGAAGAGAGATATCACTGAATAAATCGCTATATGTATGGAGTGCTAGAAATTTAAAGCTGAGCATAGGCACGCAACAGGGTTACTGCAACCTTTACCCATTCCGGAATGGAACTGGAAAGTAGTAATGATGGATTTTATTATGGGATTGCCCAGAATAGACAAGCAACATGATTCGATCATGGTGGTGGTGGAAAAGCTTACAAAAGCTTCCCATTTTATTCCACTGAAAACTACTCACAAGGTAGCATATATTGCTCATATTTTTATAAAGGAAGTGGCATGATTGCATGGAATTCCTAAAACGATTGTGTCCGACAGAGACCCAAAATTCACCTTGAATATCTAGAAAGGATTCGAAATGAATCTAAACTTTAGTACAACTTATCATCTCGAGTCTAATGGAAAAATAGAGAGGGTGAACAGATTAATAGAAGACATATTGAGAATGTATGTGATGGACAAACAATCAAAATGGGAAGACTACCTACACTTGGTATAATTTTCCTACAACAATGGGTATCAGGGATAATCCAGTTGATAGGACAGTAGTCGGGCCAAAGTTGCTCAAGGAGATGGAAGACCAAATGATAAAAATTAAGTAGAATTTGAAAGCTACCCAAGACAGGAAGAAAAGTTATGCTGATAAGAACAGAACCCACAGAGAGTTCAAAGTGGGTGATCATGTTTTCCTGAAAGTGAAAGCTAACAGGATTTCCTTGAAGCTAGGAAGTTGTGCCAAGTTGGCAGATAGATTTTGTGGGCCATTTGAAATCATGGAAAGGATTGGGCTAGTTTCTTATATGCTTGCATTATCTGCATTCATGTCTGTACATAATTTGTTTCATGTTTCATTTCTTAAAAAGTATATTCTTGATGCTAATCTTGTAATTGATTGGAATGTGATCCAAGTGGAGCAAGAAGGTGTCCTGCAAGTGCATCCTGTGTGCATATTGGACAGGAAAAACAAACATCTCCAGAATCGATCCATAGGGCTTGTAAAGGTCTAGTGGACCTAGTACAATCCTGAGGACGTGACATGGGAGCATGAATATGTTATGCGGGAATAGTACCCGCATGTTATAACCCTAAATTTCACTATCCATGCTTACCTGGCATCAGGCCAACTATTTCCCTTCATTGCCAAAGCCATGCTGAATAAAACCTTGAAAAACCACTTAAATTAAGCAACCCACGCCCTAACCTGTCACTGGGCACGTTGGAATGCTTGCTGGCCTTCTACTGCACGCGTTGGAATGTGGGATGGCCCACTACAGCTAGCGTTTACCTAACAAAGAAAAAAATCAGGAAAGTTTCCGCCATGAAGAAAATCTTTGGTTCAGTTAACTGGAACTCCCAGCCATGCATGGTCGAGAGTTCGTCTAAAACCCTAGCTCCTTCTAGCCTATAAAAGAAGGGGTAGGGGTACTATTCAAATGAGGAAAATCATAGCAAAGAAACTCTGCCCAATTGTCGAATCCATTTTGTCCCAACCCTTTAGCCTTTCCTCAAGCTTTAGGAGAATTCAAGAAAAGCAGATGGAGGGCAAAGAAGAGGAGGAGCCCAGGATCAGGATCGAGGAATGGTGGCCAGTCTCTAACATCATTGTAAGTGATTCATATTGAGATTAATAAAAAGATGCTTTTCCCGTCCCAAATGCACGAGTCTTATGTGTTTCATTTGATTTATGTTTAATCTCTAATCCTCTAGTAGAACAATAGCATGCATGCGTAGTTTTGTCTTGATTGCAGGATCGCTTTTTGGAAGGAGCAGCACGAGCAACGAGATAAAACTCAACGGAGGATCTACATCAGCCATCGATAAAACAGTTAGTTGATTCTTCCCATGTTTGCATGTGAAAAGGGATTTTAGGTTTGGGGTAGAAGGTTAAAAGTAATTCTTGAAGGGTCATGATCTGCATGCAAGTTTAAACCCTAGCTTGTTAGTCTGTAGGGTAGAATTTCCCAACAACAGAATTGGTGACTCCACTGGGAATATTTACTCTTAGTGTTTCCTGGATTTAGTTAAAGGTTCTTGGGTAGTTAAAAAGAAGTTGAGTTTTCTGTTTCTTTGTTGTTTTTGTTTTCTATTAGGTCAAAAGCTAGCAGGGAACCTGGTTATCAATACCAGTTTTTTCCTTTGCTGTTGCTTGACATTGATTCTTGGGACACACAGAGGTACACGCGGCCTGCAAAAGGCCTGCACGCGTGTAACCCGTGCCCTAACCTTCTACAGCACACGTTTGAACGCCTGTTGTAGTGGTTTCAGTAGCGTGTAGAGCCCAGGAAGCTGAAGAGGCAATCTCCTCTTCCCTGTCAGAATTTTACCTTCTCAAGGGGCTTTCTGGATCCTGTCTGGGTCTTGATTGGTTTACTGTCTTGTTTTCAGTCTGCCTTTTTGTGTTGGATATCCTTTGCATTTGTTTTCTCTTTTGCAAATTTTCCTTTTCTGTTAAAGTAGAAGCATCCAAGCCTTTTAGAGACCCTGGTTGTCAATACCGGAGGCCTTTTTTCAGGACTGGGCTGCCTGTGTGTTGTTTGTCTCAGTTTTTATACAGACCCGCGGCCTATTTAGGCTTAGCCTGCGGGTACCCGCGTGATGTTGTAACTCAGAACGCGTTTGCACACGTGCTATCTTGGTGACAGTCGCGGGCTTGATTGGTAGCTTTTCAGCTTGGGTGGGGCAGTCATCCCCTCCTGTGGTGAGAAGAGATCCTCTCGGGGGTATAGTGTCTGGAGCTGCACAGTCAGTAGGTTAGGGCATCTTATCCTTAGCCTGTGCTTGTTAGTTGATGATTTGATAGAAAAGACAAAAGAGAAAAAATATTTGTTTTATGGTTTTTAGGCAAGTGTTAGAATCAGTGTTGTCTTGATTGCTTTTTCTCATTTTGTGTTCTGATTCTTTTGCGATTTGCGCTTTAAGCTAGAGTTTTCTTTTCATTTCTCTTGGTTTTGTTCTTGTCAACATTTTCCCTTTATTGAGTCATTTTGCAATTAAATAAAAAAATATATCTTGTTTCATTTTCTTCTTGGTTTGAAGATTGTGTTGTTGCATCAGTAGCTAGGAAGAAGTCTTTTGCATAAGTTTTTGCAGTGCATTTAGAGTATAAGTAGCTCGCAGATCTGAGCGAAAGTCCTTTATATTTACTGCATGAGATCTTAGTAAATTTACAAAGAAAAGAAGTCTTTCTTGTTGAAGAGTTGCTGGTTTTTGCATTGTTTGTAAAAGTTTTTGTTTCCAAGCATTTCTTGCTCATTTTGCTTTGAGTATTTTTACACACCATCAGTTTCACGTCCATACCTTGTGACTTAAAAAGCCCATTAAAAGCAACGCTAATTAAAATCAAGTAGACTTTTCTGTTTGTAGGGTGCATACACTAGCTCAGGACTAGGGCCTTGGAATAGGTTGGAGAGTAAATTTCTCCAAGGCCACTCAAACCAAACATTGGAGTCTGTCAATAGGGAGTGTAGAAGTCCAGTTACGGAAAGTTATCCAGGACCCCCCTCTAACACAGGGGCTAAACACGAGGTTGCATAAGGAAAGGTAGCGGAGATAACCCCTCCAAAGCTGGACCGAGCGTTGTGGAGAACACATATTGAGGATTTGTTAAGGGATTCCATCGTTTGCATTTGCCATGGAGCTTCGTGGGTCTCGAATCTGTTCGAGGTCCTCAGTCATCTTCTGGATCACTTTCTCTCGATACCCTTGATAGGTTTCGGGCTTGATACCTTGCTCATTGTGGTCTACCCGACTATCGACTGTACCCGCTTAATGACTGTTCACGTGCTGGCAAACTAGTTGCCTATCTTTTCTAGGGACATACACGGGTGATTGCGGGGGTATACCATGGTACCTAGGACAGACATCGGGCCACACTTTGCAGAGTATACCCAGAGGGTGCTTCCGTATTCGAGTTGCACTTGCACCAGTAAGTTTCTCTAGTGTTGGTTGTTGTAACTGTTCTTTCAACTAGTTTAGTGCTTTCTTGATTTATCTTCTAGGGGATTTCTTTTAGTGCGTGTTACTGTTTGTTCATGTAGAATACCTTAGCGTGTCGTGAATCTTCTCACATAGTGGAGGATTCAGAGCTCCGCCAGTCACGAAGGCTTCTGGGCCTGTCGCCGGTTATACTGGAGCCACCCCCGCCACCATTGAGGCGGAAGCTAGACCATCAAGGGTCTTTCGAAGCAACTGGGGATTTTGAGCCTGAACAACCCCCGGAGGAATCGACCGCCAATCTTGGATCGGTTGAAACCTCAAACACTGATACTTGGCCGAACATTATTGTACCAATTCAATTTTACGAACGCCTGTCAGTGCCTAACCCAGTTATGGAACCAAACTCTGTTACTTCAACTGGGATTTCTTCCATTCCCATCACTGTTTCCACCACAGGAGAAGCTTCTCCTAAATTGCCTTTGTCGGCGGTCCGGGCCACCATGGTCTCGACCGCAACTACGTCGCAAAGTGGACCGACCCCATCTATCGCGGCGGCCACACCTCCTTACACACCTAGTGCGACAGGCCCACCATTTTCATACGGTATGCCTAGTTGGGTACAAGCCCTGTACTCACTTACTCCACTTTACAGACTTTGGGTTTGGGGGCAGGGAGGTCTAACGCTCCCCTGCAAGGTCAGCTTGGGGGAATTCCTATCCCTTTCAATGCTTTTCCTTACGCTGGAGGTCACATCCCTCCTTCATCCCCTTCGCTCGGTGGTCTGCATCAGCAGTCTGCCGAGCAGCCTACACACACGAGTCCATTTGGAGCAGGGAGTCAAGGAACACCTGCGCAAACTCAGCTGGTAGGTTCATCACCGTTTGATTGGAACGGGACGTTTGGTAATAGCACTTTCGCATTCGCTACTTTCCCAGCTGGGGGCACACCCATTTTTGGACAGTCTACACTGGCACAGGGTACTATTCCTGCGCCGGGGGCACATATACCAAGACCTTGGAACTCAGGACAAGGATCCGTTCCTTCCTCTGGAATGTCGATCTGGGGTAATTCTTTCCACAGTCAATGGAACCCTGGACAGACTTCTATGCCTCTCCTATCGGGACTGACATGGGGTAATCCTTCCCAAAGTCCACCAAACACGATGAACGCCCAACATCCTATGTCCTTCATGGGGAATCATCCAATGATGTCTCCTCAGATGCAAAACCCTTACACTAGTCCGGGCCATGGTTTCTACTAGAACCCCAGCCAACAGCCAAACTTTTTTTGGCAACCTGGTGCTAGTCAAACTCCAGGACCCCTTTTCCAGGCTATCAGCAGCAACCAAAACTACCATTCTTGGCGATGTTACACTTGCCAGATTTGATGCGGTTGTTAAATGATCCTNTTCGGACATTCCAAAGTTCGAGGCCAAGCCTAACGAAGATCCAGGTGATCACGTGACTACTTTCCACCTTTGGTGTTCATCGAACTCACTGAAATATGACTCCTTCCAGTTGTGATTGTTTCAACGCACTCTTATTGGGAGTGCTACAAAATGGTACATAGAGCTTTATCGTTCACGATACTCTTCTTTTGGCGAACTGGCGATGGTCTTCCTTAACCATTTCCAGTTACCTATGAGATACGACGCCGGCACAGAGTTGCTAGCCAATTTTGAGCAGATAACAGCGGACCATATCTCGGATCACATTCGAGAGTGGCGACACCGAAAGAGTCTTATCAAAGTACCAGTCCCACCAGCATTCTTGCTGGAGTGGTTCATTAAGTCCTTGGTCCCACAGTTGTCCAAAGACGTCGCCACGTCCAGATTTTTCTCTGAAGAAGATGCCATTATGAGGGCTCAACAGTTTGAGCTTATCTATTCTCAGTCCGGTTTGTTATACAAAATCTTACCAGATGCACCACGTTTGATACTGGAGAAAACTAGACAGAGAGTCGGACCACATGCCGATGGTATCGTTGGTTCGGTACAAACCAAGCCCGCTGAGAAATTGACAAAACAATTGCAACAGTTATCTATCCAACACTCAATGGCCAGCCAGACTACTACTTTGGCTGCTCCTCCTACCAAAACGTCGGAAGTACACTCCGTGCAGATGACTAACCCAAAGGCCAACCAGCAGCCTGAAGGGAAGAAAAAACACAGGAAGCGGGGTAAGGGGGATAAAAAAACCAACTGATAATGCTAGCGAGGGCCATACAGAAAAGAGGAAGGTGAGGTATCCGTGCAATTTGTGTGCGGAAGACCACCCAACCCATCTATGCCCTCAACTTGCGGAGGCCCAGAAGTTTGTCACACAACAACAGCAAGCCGTGTTGACTAATCCCTTTCAGCATGGGAAAAATTTAACTCAAGCCTCTGCGAGTGGTGAAGGGGGCAGCTAGGAAAACTTCCCTCCTCCAAATAATTCATCTTCCGCGAACGTATATATGGTTAAAAGTGATGCTTTCATAACGACTAGAGTGCACGACTACAGCAAACCAAGCATCCCTGAGAAGGGAAAAGAAGCCGATATCCCATCTCTTCCTCTACAGATCGAGAAGACGTTGGGTGAAACAATGACACGCATTTCAAAAGGTGCGTTTAAGCGAGCTTCTCACAATCCAAATGCAAGAGCCACCCAGAACTACTCTTTGGTGGAAGATTTATCACAAACCCCTTGTGCCATGTCTGCTTTGGAGGTCCTCCAAAGTTGTCCTGCTCAGAGGAAAGCTTTGTTGACTGCTTTAGGCTCTATTGAGACTTGTAACCCGGGCACCATCATGTTAGATACGAATGACTTGAAACCTCGTTTGCCTTACCATGTCGTGTTTTAGATAGTAGTGGCTCACCCCACGAAAACTTTTACACAAAATATCTACTGCACGGTGGTCGACGAGGGTGCTTCGACTTGCGTTATGTCATTAGCATGATGGAAAGCCATTGGTCAACATGAGTTGTGTCCATCACCTACTCTCCTCACTGCGTTCGATGGTCATTCTTTCCGACCACATGGCATCATTCCTTCTTTCCCGGTGCAGTTAGGAGAGAAGAGTGTGTGCGTCGAAGTAGAGGTAGTTGATGCCCCCATCGACTGCAATCTATTTTTAGGTCGTAGTTGGACTTATGCAATGCAAGCAGTGGTCGCTACAATCTTCCGAGTCTTATTGTTTCCACATGAAGGCCGGATAGTGACTATTGATCAGTTATCCTTCTCTCGACCTGACCCAGCTTTGGGGGCATCCACGGTTCCTATGGTTGATAATCCTCAAGCCGGTGTCATTAACATAGGAGTTGGTTTGTGCCCATCTTTCANTTATTGTTTCCACATGAAGGCCGGATAGTGACTATTGATCAGTTATCCTTCGCTCGACCTAACCCAGCTTTGGGGGCATCCACGGTTCCCATGGTTGATAATCCTCAAGCCGGTGTCGTTAACGTAGGAGTTGGCTTGTGCCCATCTTTGATGGGTACTTTCGATTACCCACCTCCTCATAAAGATGTCAAGTTTATATCGACTCACCACAAGGCTGAGATTTTTCACATCTCATCGTTCCGCACGACTTACTTCCAGGATCCATGGATTCTTCATTCCCCATCAGACACAATGGATGCAACAAGGCATGCGGGTATGTCTATGCCCTTGTCGGCTGCTAAAGTAGCGTACTCCTTGGTCCAGCAAGCTTCAGCTACTCCTGATCCAATTCCTGCACAAGAGTTGGATCCACTCCTGGAGCCTATCTGGGCTCAGGATTCTTTTGCCGATACCGATTCGTTAGATTTAGTCTTGCCTTCTGACGAAGCCATAATTGAAGCAATGACTGGTCTAGACAAACCCTGGGACAATCTTCATCACAGATCATATTTCCTTCCAGAGTTACATCGAATCGAGGCAGGAGAATTCACTATCACCATGACGAGAGATCAGCCTTGTCCCATTAACCTCTTAGCTACACAGGATATTTATGTTGAGGGCAATATGGTGACTATCGTTGCAACGATACCTATCAATATCTCCCGAAACCCTGGCGTCGTGGAAAATGTCTTCGTCGAAGCGGATTTCTCCCCTGAAGAGATTCAGATTTACACGGATCTTTTTAAATAATTCTGCGATGTTTTTGCTTGGTCTTACGAGGAAATGCCAGGCATTGATCCAAAAATAGTTGAACACGAAATCACTACGTATCCTGATGCTAAGCCTGTTCGACAGAAACATCGTCCAGTTAATCCTAGGAAAGCAGCAGCCATCAAGACG
>JASDQU010306023.1:132121-150289 GCA_032191745.1 Picea mariana | reverse complement strand
CAAGGAATCCTAGGCTAGGCTGAGGTTACAGGGAAAACAACACATAGTCACATGGAAGGAATTCACTCACAGGAACCACTCATGCTCACTACCCACAGACGCTCCTTCCCCACATGCCTGTTCCACCCTAGAAGTATACACCTTCTCTGTCACCTAGACAGTCCTTCAGCTCCTAACCTCCCTTGTCTTGGGTTACATCAACAAACCATACCAGAAGTCTCCAAGCTCTGTGGCAGTTACAGGGTTCCTTTCAGGAGTTCTCTCCTTCCTCTGCGCACTCTCTCACCTGGAGAGAATCGCTCATAGGCCAACAACCTATTCTTCCAGTCTCAATCACCTCTCTCACCTGAAGAGAGTGTTGAACAACTGGCCAACAATCCACATGCAGTCCAGTACTGCGTGGCCACAACAACCCACGGGAAAACAGACACAGGCTTTCCCAAACTAGTTCAACAATCACAGGATGGTCTCACAGTCACAGCTTCGGGACAGGGACTCCACGCACAAGCTTGCTCTATCAGATAAAGGATGCATCGGCTTTCCGAATTTGACACAGGTTCTCTCCGAATCAACACTGCGGCTCTTGGTTCAAAGGGTGTACGGGGTATACTCTTACAGAGGTTGGGTCAGATGTATCGTTCAGTAGATCGAGTCCAATGAAGGAGAAACCCCTATCATAGCTCGATTCAGCAATTTTCATTGCCATTACAGGATAGTCCCACAGCTATGGTTTCGGGATTGCGTGACCAACAATTCCCGCAGGGGTCGACACAGACTCCACGACTCCAAACAGAGGTGTACTGGCTCTTTAGAACAAACACAAGCTTTTTCCCCATTTCAGAATTGCACGAGGGTCTCTTGCAGAGGTCACACGGTTCACGCTCAGGACAGTCCAGGGTCAAATGGAGGAGGAACCCCCCAACACGGCTCGTCTCAACCATTTATTGCATGCGCCAGGGTTGACACTTGTCACCCATGCGACTGCATGCGTTCCTTCAGCATGTGTTCCTCCCACCATTTGGAAAATCACATGTCCTTCCAAAAGGACTTAGGTTAAAACATATAATGCACATATCTTTTGGAATAATATTAAAATATTATTCCTAAGGCTTAAGCCCCTAGGATCAACACTTAGCCCCTAATCCCTTGCCCACTCTGTGGATGCTTAGTCCCCCATCACTCATTCATCGTGTCGGCCTGCACGCGGTGGTGTTTATATTTTTATTAATGCTCTGCATGATTACATATACAAAAGCAGGCTCTTGGCCTTCAACACTTAGGCTCCCTGGCCTAATAATCACATAAGCCCCCAAATTATATAAACTTGGCTCACCAGCCTAATAAAACATACTTACAATTCATAATGCAAGCTTTACATCAGGGCTYKGCCTTGGGGACATTACACCAAGGCCCAAAATTTAGGATCTAATCTTTGTCTTCAACAAAGTCAAATTTCACAATAAAGAAACCTTTTGCAGATGGGTAGATGTATGCTTCTTCATTTATTTTTGGYTTTTAGGTGCAATAAATCCATTGATGAAGGTCTACCAACGTGGACCGAAGTCCATTGAACTTGCACATAAGCCCATTTTCTTAGTAGAATTTAGACTATTTCATTGCATATTTTGTTACAAATATGGATGGGGTCAAGGCTTCATTTACCATGCATATCCTAGGGAGTTGAGGGTTTCCATCTCTTAGGTTCCCTTTGATTACTGCATCCTTGAAGGATAGCCCAAAGGGAACCTTGACTGGGGAGGAGGTCCAACTAGTTCCTAGAGATGCTGGAATTCCCTTCGAAGAGAGAGGGTCATGTGAACCCATGGGAGAGGAGGGCAATGGAGGATGTTTTTGGTACTAACCAGAGGAGTGATTTGCAAGGGAAACCTTCTGATTTAGAGGAGGCCAAAGGTGCCCCCACTACTTCAAAACTATCTCATCTGCGTCCTTTTCAACTTGTTGTTTTGCTTCCTTTACCTTTTTAGTGATTTGTTTTTTGTATTTTTGATGAAAACTTGATGCTATTTCACATGACGACTCTAAACTCGATGTTATTTCACTAGTTGACTCTAAACTTATTGCTTATTATGTTGTATTTAATTTCAGATTTAGTGCCAGGTTTAGTGTCAAATTTAACACTAGGTTTCTTGACTAACTAAATAAAAGTGGATGAAACTTTTCAAAAAGAAATTTGAAAAAGATCGAGGGCTAAAAATAAGCCACTCATCTCAATGCTTATGAGTGTGAGAGTATTTTTATTGTTTTAATTAAAATATCTTTTTTTCCCTTACAAAACCCCCTCAAACCGTAGTCTCCTATTCTTTTCCCATTTCCTTTCTTTCTCTCTTCTCTTCTCCTCCTTTCTCCCTTAGGGTTTCCTCTCTCACGGTTTTATCCTCATGGCGGCTAGGGTTTCAATTTTATGGAGGAACCTCTATGAGGAAGGTAATGAATTCTCCCTTCCGCTTTTTCCTTCACYCTACTTTTCCTTTATTGGTTTATTAATGTTTGTTATTGTTTTGTTGTTGCAAATTTAGKGTTTCATGCATGGAAGCTAAGGTTTTATGGAGGAATMTGTTAGATTTTAGTGAACTATGGCTCATGTATTCCTTTTAGTTTTCTGTTAACAATTACTTGAACCATAACTACTACAACAAACCAATATCACAAGAAGAAGATCCATGCACAAGTACACAAGAAGTATCCTGRGAAACCCTTCTSAACAAGGGAAGAAAACCCARCCAATCCTTTGYTATATTCCTCAAGAGAAAGCCCTCCCACACCATCACCAAAAACTAGCACACAAGAGGGTGCTGCAATTCTCATAATTTCAGACCACAACTTTTGAAATCATGAGATGACACAATGAAAAGTGTGTTTCCTCAATGGAGATTCACCTTTATTTATATAAGACTTGTCAAATTAAATGATGTGTCTATTGGCACAATAGAGCCGACCTCAATAACTCAAAATATAATTAATAATTTCCATATTAATTATCTTTTACATTAATTATTAATCACATTAAGGTGGGGCCGACCTGTACCCTTTACATTACAAATAGGGTTACAGGTAGGTCTGACTCTTGAAAAATATAGCGAGGGATCTTACACACCCACTAGTGCTCATCCACTAGGGGCACATCCATAGGGATGTCCATATCTTTGGCTCACTGCATTACAAAAAAGAACCAATTCTTCACACGTTCACTTGTGCTCATCCACAAACACGTCCACTCAACAGATCTTCTTTCCCTCTATCTCACACAGGAGAATCATTTGGAGTTTCTCGTCAACTCTATTTCTCAGAGGAGGTTAATACATCATCTTCATTTCCGTTCTCCTGACGATGCACCCAACACTTTGGGATTTCACATGTTCACCTTGTGCTCAACCATAGGCACATCTAACTCAACAGATCGCCTTTCCCACTGGATAATCATTCGGAGTTCTTCTAAACTCTCTGAATGGAGGAGGTCATCTCTACGTTCTAGCTCAGTCTCAGGCAAGAACCACGTACCCTTCTTAGGGGCTTTCTCTCAGGTTTGTAAGATGAGAGAAAGACTCACATAGCTGCAATGGTCCACGTCTCACAGGTTTGTAAGCTGAAGAATGTCTCACATAGCTGCAATCATCAACATAATCTTCACGATGAAGGTAAGATATTCTCCCTTCCCTTATCTTCATTCCTCTTTTGTTTTTCTTTTACTTTAGTGATTTTCAAATGATTTTTTCTTTATTGTTGCAGGTTTAAGGTTTCATGCATGGAGGAACCTTCATGAGGAAGGTAATGGATTCCCCCTTCCCTTCTCTTGCTTCCATCCTCTTTTACTTTGCTTTTCCTTTATTATTTTGCTAATGTTTATTGTTTTTTTGTTGCAGGTTTAATGGAAAAAGAAAAAATAACATATTGGGGAGTCAATTTAATGCACATATCCAATTCATGGGTGCAGCCTAAGGAAGTCCCTTGCATCCTCATATGGAGATCCAGGTTCAAATCCCAACACCCATTTGTCTCTCTTTACTTCTTTACTATTAAGTGTTGATATTTATCTTAATTTTCCATTATTCACTTGTTTGCATGCATAGATTAGGCTAGTTTCAACTCAAATATGCACTTTTAATGACAATTTTTTTGTGGGATTGTTGCTGAAGTAGATTTCTTTCCTTTTGGCAAGTGATCTAGGTTCAAATCCCAATGTTTTATTACCATTTTCCATTTTTATTTTCATTTTTTTTTATCATTTCCTGTTTTGTTTCTATAAATTTTGATTTGCACTAAGTTACTCTAGTTTCAGTTAAGATATACACTTTTAGTTTTGTGGGAATGTAACTTAAGTAGAGCTCCTGCCTTTTTACAAGTGACCTAGGTCCAAATCCCATCATTCCCTTACCGTTTTTCATTTTTTACAATTTTTTTGTTTTAATTTCCATAAATTTTAATTTACATACAATTATTGCTAAACCCAACACTAAACTTGAGACTAAACCCAGTGCTAAACCCAGTGCTAAATATTAAAAGCAATGTAACTCCAACTTTTTCTTAATGACATGTTTAGTTGTATTTCTCATAGGCCACTAAACCAAAGGCCATTACCATACCTAGAACTACTATCCACGAGGAGGAGGGAGTCCATGAGAAGGGAGAGATGATCTACATCGTCTACTGAGACACTATAGGAGGTCATCTTTGGGGAGAGGTCATAGATCCAAAGGTGGTAGTGAATGGCTAGGTGGAAACCCTAGCCACCATGCTCAAAGAATTGAAAGTCTTCATTTGAGCATTATGTTCTTGGAAATTTGTATTATTGGCACTAATTATAGTGTTTGCTTGGTAGAGACATTGAGTGAGGCACATAAAAAAGTAAGACAACATGAGGGATTGATCCTAGACCTCTTGCAAAAAGCTCAAAGAACTCAAGCACTTAGACTAACACATCAAGCTATGTGTAAATTTATACATGAAATCATCATCATATTTATTGAAATGTGATATAAAAATAAATTAAACTGGTTGTAACAATAATCACCCTTGAAATGATTATTGTTATCATATTTATTGAGATGTGATATAAAAATAAATTAAACTAGTTATAATGATCACCCTTGAAATGGTTATTGTTATTGTTAGTTTGACAATAACCTAAATTATTTAAAAATTATATATATATATATATATATATATATATATATATATATATATATATATAATAAAATAAAATAATAAATTCTTTTATCTTTATATAACATAATACTTTATTATAAAGATAAAAGTATTATGTTATATAAAGATAAAATAATTTATTATTTTATTATTATTATATATATATAATTTGTAATAAATAATAATAAAATAATAAATTCTTTTATCTTTATATAAGATAATACTTTATAATTCTTTTTAGTATCATCATGACAACGGGGTTATTTTAATATTTTTTTATTATAGTCTAGACAATGAAGTGTATATTTGTACAACGTCGTAGCTCATTATAATTATATTTATTTTGATAATGATAACACGGTTATTATAATTCTAATTATTAATTATTAAAATTATGATGGTAGGTTAATTTGAGTTTTATGTAATAATGAGGCTTAGGTTTGTTTATATTTTTTCAGACATTGGAATTATGACATATAGTATAATAATTACTATATTTAAAGTATAATAATTACTATATTTAAAATGAATAAAATAAAAGTTAAGTTGTGGGGATTTGATTGTAATTTTTTAGAAATTAAAATTAATGTTATTTAATTAATATAATAACTAATTGTAAATGAGATATAAATTTGGATGAGGATTTGGGGATACAATGTGATGTGCTTGTCATACTATTAATTGGTAGCCATGACCACCATTTGATTGTAGAAGCTGGCATCTGCAATAAGAAAAGAGATATTACATAGGAATATGTAATAAGAAAATATATATTACATAGGAAGACGATACTCATTAAAGGATTTGGGATGAAGTTAGTCTGCACACATTACTTGGTTACAACATTCTTCACAAGAGCTTAGTTCATGAAAGTTCTAGATGTAAAGGAGATGAATAAAACCATAGAAGGAAAATATAAGTTTAGGATAGGGCACAATGTCGGGCTAGGACCTCACACAACCATGATGACATTGACATGCTACAAAATCATAGCTTTCAAATGCATGATGTTGATCTCAAGGGTATGGGGTTTATAGTCACCTAGCTTTGGAAGTTAACATCCTCCAAATGATTAACCACACTCCACATCAAATAGATTCCCCCATTGCCTTTTATTTGCACAATAAGCATCAAAACCTAATTAGTTCAAGAGAAACAAAGAAAAACAAGATAAAGGCTAAGAAAGAAAGTGCATGACCATAAATGGAATATCAAGTACCTATTTGAGTTTTTTAGGTTGGACGCCTTAAAAAAAAAGCAAAAGAAATTATTTGAAAAGAGTACTAGTCATTGGAGAAAAAAACGCTGATCCACCCCATCCCAAGCCACCCAAAAATGATTGATCACCTTCTCACAACACACACTAAAAAGATAAACCTAAACAAACTCAAACCAAGGAAAGCACCATTGAAACTGAAGGTATCATGCATGGCTTCAAGGGCAGACACAAGAAAGATAGATAGATGAGGATATTGTCCATATCATACCAACCACATGGTTCTCATGAAGTAGGACCACCTAGTACACCTTGACCCGAACATCTATTGCACACTAAAAAGATGATTACTTTTCACCTCAATTCAATGTTAAAGAGAAGCAACCCCTTCTAAAAGAAAATAAGGAAAAGCTACTCCAACTCCACGATAAATATTATTTTATGCTACAAACCCTCTAAGGTTCGGATTAGACTCCAAAAAATGAAGTAGACATCACGCTAATGAGTACTCCCAACATCCCGTTTCCTTGGAAGAAGAGAAAACATAACGTACAAATGCTCAAATTCAATTCTACCTTTGAGATTCCATTTTTTTAATGTTTTATTTCAAAAAGTTTTAATTACTAAGAATCAATCTCCTTTTAAAGATGTTCCTTTTAACTTTTATATAATATAAGGGCCATATATCATGATATGCTATATAGTGCTTTCTTTTATTTATGTTAAACTAGAAAACCTAGAAGCCAATACATATTCAACCAGTTTTAATTTTGTTTATGACAATGCTCATGGTTACAAAGAATTCAATTTGAATTTTTTAAATTGAATTTCTATGCTAACATGTAGTTTTTTTTCACCTCTTAACTTCCTCTTACTTATAAAACTATAAAAGAGATGAGGTCTTTCAATAACCGTGTTTATAACATAAAATAATTCTAATTTAAATATGAAATAATAAAAAATATATATAATAAAATAATTATAATGTAAATATGAAATAATAAAAATTAAATATAATAAAATAATTATAATGTAAATATGAAATAATAAAAATTAAATATAATAAAATAATTGTAATGTAAATATAAAACAATAAAATTATATATAATATAATTATAATTATAATAAAATAAAAGAAGTTTTAGTTTTGTAAATAAAAAATTTAACATAAATGTTAGGATATTTAGATATTTAGGAGTTAGATAAGATTAATTTGGTCTAATGTGTTTTTAGGTAAAAGTGTTTTTCTTTAGTATGCATTTGTAATTATGTAATTCGACGGTCACGATATGTTCTAGACATAGAGTGATCCGACGACTCATATTCTCCTCGATTTACAATGATCCGTGGCTTAACACCCAATTGGTCCATGATTTCTATTTAAAGAGCATGGAGGGTCATTTGCTGATGATCAATTGTAAGAAAATCTCTTGTAAAATATTTTTCTTTTGCATTAATATATTGCCTCAAGTGGCCACGTTAGTTGGGGTTGTTGACTGTTTCCCACTTCAAGTGAAGGTGTTCACCCTCTGTTGGAATACTTTGTTTTTTCGAACATGGTATTGGAGCTCGTTTGAAGACCTACTTCTATTGTAGATCGAGATCTTAAAGCTGTGTTGCCACATTTATGCTTTTTTCTACTTTCTTGCATTTTTGGATAGAGAGGACTCTTCCATTGTGTCCAAAGCACTTTTTTCAGTTATAAACTTTTTTTGTTTCACTCGAAAATGTTTTTGTTTTTCCAAGTTAGAGCCATTTTAGTCAGATCTAGAAGTATAAAGCCTAAATACACTATTTTTTTTTTTTACAGAGTTAATATTTCAGTTTTATGTTTTTATTTCGAGGTTGCTACTCTTTCCAGTTTACATATGCTCTTTGTTGTACGCTTTGTGTGATCTAGACAAATCAAAAACATAGTGAAAAATGTTTTCTTCTATGCACATGCTCTTTGCTTGGTGCTGTACGTGAGCCTAACAAATCAAAAACAAAGAGAAAACTTTTATTTTCTGGGTAAACTAACCGAGATCTAACCCCATTGTTGTTGAGATTTAGATTTTCTTTTTCAAAATTTCACTTGTTTTTGTATGAACACGTGGAAACAACGGTTTTTAGGATAAATACACACTTTGATGTGGAACTCCAACCACAACAACACCCTCATCCTCATTCTTGAGAATTATAATGTGTTTTGCATTAGTTCACTTGATTGAAAGTTGTTTTCTTTAATAAGAGGTCTTGAGTTCAAGTCTCTGTTGGAACAGGGGAAGACCCATGGTTCTTCTCTAATAACGCACCAACAAGCCCTAACTACTGGCCTTTTCGACAATACCTGCGAAGCAGATGTAGTCTCACTCGAAGTAGCAATAGGGGGTTGCAGGACACGGGTGTCTACAACCAGAGGAAATACAAAGTGGATCCAAGGCAACAACACACATGGATCTAGTTACTCTTTATCTCCTTTAGGCCTACTGTGCGAGCTATGTCTCAGATCTAACACAATGATACAATAACAAAATAACAAAAAGCAAAAGAACACAACATCAATCACATAGAACAACAAGATATACGTGGTTCACCCTCTCCCTAGGGCTACGTCCACAAAACTACGTTTCTTGATATTAGGTGAAAACATATGGTTCTATTTGCGCACTTAGCTTGTAGATCTCTCTCTCTTTCTCTCCTCTCTATCTCCCCTCCCTACGCACCCATCGACAGGGTTGATCTTCGCACCCAGCTAAAGATCTTACAATATAGACTGCTCTCACACCCAACAACTCTCTCTCTCGCTCAATACACAATAGTATCAACAACAATGATCATCCACAATAATGACAACAACATCAACAACAACCCATCCCAGGTCCTCTAGACCTTTATATATACATTACAATGACCAACGTTTAGGTGTCAAAACCCTAGATACCAAAACCCTAGGTACCAAAACCCTAGGTCAACTTGACCCGCGTTTTCAGAGCTTCGCCAGCCTGTCGTTCCTTCTTTCCCACGAGGTGCTCCAAAGCACTTGTTGACATCTTCTTCCGCTTGCTGATTTGTCCACGATCTATCTTCCTTGTTGATCTGTCATCCTTGATCTTCTCGTTCCACATATATCTTTCCCTTACTTTTCTCCTTCTTTTCTGCTTCTTTGACCACTTCGACTCAATATCAGTCAATGTGCCTTCCACACAGTTCGTGCTTCGCCTTCTTTCCTTAATCTTCGCTTTCTTCCATAACCAAGGGCCAACATGCCCTCAACACTCACATGTGACTCATCCCGAGGCATTGGAGGTCTAAACCTTCTGTTTCTCTTCGTTTTCAGACTACGCAGAGCAACCTGAACTCTCTGCTCTGTTCCTCCCTTCCTTGTGCAGACTGTCTTTTCTGTGTCTGGTACCTAGTTTCAACTGCACCTGGTACCTAGACCCTTCTTATTATGCTTTTAATGAGAGCTGTGAGGCAGCTGGTTGTCATAGTACAATTTCAACTGGCTCCCATTTACCAAACCTTCCTTCCATTCTCCCTTCAAAGTCTTCAACGGTGCAACTCCTCCTTCTGTAATGTAGGCAACCTCATATGGCCCAAGCTAATGTGTCCCGAACTTCCCTAGATGCTTCATGAACTTGTTGTCGTATACCAATACCAAATATCCTTGCTTAAATGCTTTCTTCTTGATATGTCTGTCATGGTAGGCCTTTTCTCGTTCCTTTTGTACCTGCTGGTGAAATCTTGCAATGAATATGTCTTCTTCCAGTTCTACCAACTGCGCAAGTCTGTCTTGCACAATGCCTATGTCATCCATATCTGTAAATGCTGCAATTCTTAAGCTAGGAACTAAATATTCCATAGGTACGACTACTTCTAGGCCATAAACCAACTTAAAGGGAGTCTGCATTGTCAACTTCTTGCAAGTGGTTCTATAGGCCCATAATACTGCTGGTACTCGCAAATCCCAATCATCTCTGTTCACACTGCAAATCTTCGTCAGTGTTGTCTCCAAGATCTTATTGAAATCTTCGACCATCCCATTCACTTGTGGGTGGTATGGAGTGCTCTTCTAATGGTGAACATCAAATTCCCGAGTCAAGGCTTCAATAGTCTTATTAATAAAATGTGTACCTTGATCACTCATAAGGAGCTTCGGGCATCCAAATCTAGTTATGATATCATCAAATATGAATAGCGCAGATGTAGTTGCACTAAAGTCCTTAATTGCTCTTGCTTCTGCCCATCTAGTCAAATATTTTGTTGCAGTGATAATGTATCTTGCTCCTGTGTGCTTCCTTGGTGGGTTGATAGGTCCCACGAAATCAATTTCCCATTTCTCAAAGGCCTATAAAGTTAGCTGAGGTGCTAAAGGCATCTCATCTCTTCTGGAAGGTTTCCCAACCCTTTGGCATACATCGCAGGCTCTGTAGTATTCCTTATCATCTTTGTGCAAAGTGGGCCACCAGAGGCCAGCTCTAAGAACCTTCTGCGCTATTGCTTTCCCTGCATAGTGTCCTCCTGCGATGCCCTCATGTGCCTTTGCCATAATGAGTGGTCTCTCTGCCTCCATAACACATCTCCTTAAAATCTCATCAGGTCCCATCTTGTATAGCTGCCCAGCTATAAGTGAAAAATCTGCAGCGCGAACTACCAACTGTTTCTTCTGAATGATTGTATTTTCGCGAGGTGCCATTCCTGTTGATAGGAACTGGACTATCTCAGTGAAGTGATCATCAACCTTTCTGATGGCCAACAACTGTGCATATGGTAGTGTATCCTCCAAACTAGTAGGTTCCTCTCCATGCTCTAATCTAGACAAGTGATCAAGTCCCTTGTTCATTCTTCCTTGCTTGACCACAATCTCAAAATCATATTCCTAGAATAACAATAGCCATCTGCATATTCTTCCCCCCAACACTGGCTTGTTGACTAGGTATTTCAACGTAGAGTGATCAATGAATATCTTAAAGTGTCCTCCCAACAAGTAGTGACGAAACTTCTGCAGCGCATACACCATGGCTAAATCTTCTCTCTCAGTGGTAGTGTAATTTATCTTAGCTGTAGATAGCTTCCTGCTAGCAAAGGCTAATGGATGGTCAATATCTCCTGCTCCTGGTTGTGCTAACACTGCTCCTAATGCAATAGATGACGCATCGACGTGTACATGGAATTCCTTACTCCAATCTGGGAAAACTAGAATGAGCACAGTGACCATTTTCTGTTTCAATGTGTCGAAGCTCTGTTGACATTCCTCTGACCATTGGAACTAACAATCTTTCTCTAATAACTTCTCCATAGGTGTTGTTATCTTTGCATAGCCCTTGATGAACTTTCTGTGGTATCCCGTATGTCCCAACGCAGTGTGCATCTATCTAACCGAAGTAGGCGGAGGTAGATCAACAATGATGGTAATCTTGGAAGGATCTACCAACAACCCTTGCTTACACACAATATGGCCCAACAACACTCCAAAGGGTGAAAAAAAAATGCACTTCTTCAGGTTTAGGGCAATCTGACATTGCCTGCACTTATCCAGCATTAGTCTTAAACATTCAATATGATTTTGCAATAAGCTAAAAACAGTCCAATCATCAAAATATGCTTCCAAAAATTTATGTAAAAATTCCTTGAATGCTTCGACCACCACCCTAGAAAATATGGCTGGTGCATTCTTCAGTTTGAAAGGCATCACTGTGTACTGGTAGGATCCCCATTCTGTTGCAAATGTGGTCTTATGGCGGTCTTCCTTAACAATCCTGATCTTTTGATAACCTGAAAATCCATCTATGAAGGAGTAAACTTCCTGTCCTCCCACATTATCTAACACTTCGTTAGTAAACGATGTAGGGAATGGATCATGTAAAAATGCATCATTCAGTTTCCTCAAGTCTACACACATTCTGATATCTCTCGTCTTCTTATCTTGGACCACCATAGGGCTAATCCATTTTGACTCTTCAACAGGTTCTATGATTCCTCCTTCCAACATTCTGTCTAATTCAATCTTGACTTTCTGCTTATATTTGGGATTCAATATGTAAGGTCTCTGCTTGACTGGCCTTGCATTTGGTTTCAAGGGGATCTTCATCTCTCCCATAGGCCCTTTAATGCCCTTCATGTCGGTGAACTTGGTTGGAAACAAGTCCTGATACTCATGCAGTAGTTATGTGATCTTGTCAATAGTGGCATCATCCCAATAATCTCCAACGTTTGCAAGCTTAGGTGCTTGCTCTGTTCCAATATTAACTTTCTTGATTTTGATTGGCTGTCCAATAAAAGGTAGTTTGACTCCTGGTCCTTCTACATCTCTCTGTCCTTCTGTCTCTGCGATGTTCACATTCCTAGGATCATCGTCTTCATCAACATTGATTATTGTAACAGCCTTGCAATTTCTGAAGTGGTGTAGTCCATTCATATTCTTCTTGCTCCAAAGGAAGGTTAGGTGCCTCCTCAAATACTTTCTGTATTACAACTTGTAAATCTTGATCTACTGAGGGGTACTGACTTTCAAATAAAAATGTAGCTACAAAGTTCTGAGTCATAGCGTACCAATATGAAGTGGTGAGGCACAGTTCTTCTTGAAGATACCAATTAATAGGCGTTGTGTCCAAAGTGTTGATGAATTTATGCACCCACTGCTCTTGAGGGATGCTGCTCCAGGCCTCCTCAAAACTTCGCACATGGTCCTTCGGACAACTTTGACCTATGTATCGAACTTCGCACCCTTCGACTTGTTTTGAAAAGTGCACTGTCATCAAAGTGTGACATTGCACCTAGTTCACAATGTTCTTCTTATGGGTTCCCCACCATCATGATGGCATTGCTTTGAAAGATTCATCCAGTGCCAACAGTCGCTGTTGTACTGGTACAATTTCTTCAAATTCCGACAATAATGTTTCTAAATGATTTAAACCATCAAATGTGGGTAGATTGTTTACTTTTGTGCCAATCCAACGAACTTCCCTGTTCAATCTAGCACACCTTCTCGTAGAAACTTCATACATTTTTTTCTGCCAGTTCTCTAGTGCTTCTTTCGAATATGATGAGCACGCGCTATCACTTCACCAACTTAAGTTCACATATACTGTAGGATTAATGTAATCCTGCTGTCTTGCGGTCAATTTATATATGTTCTCTAGTTCATAAGCATAATCTTCTTCTCTGATGGGTTCTGTGTATCTGCGACCTTCATCAAGATCTAGAGGTGCAATGACCTTAAGGCCATCACCTTCGAATGTCATTCTTCTTTTCTTTAAGTCAACAACAGTAGAATTATTGAAAGCCCAATCAATTCCTAACAACATAGGATAAGGACAACTATCATCAACTATCTCAATCACCTCGAAATCCAAAAATGTCCTTACCTTGTCGATGTCCACAAGGACATGCTCTAGTCTTCCAAAGGGGCTTACTGCCTATTGATTAGCCATCCTAAGCCTGATAGGGAAGTAAATTAACTTAGGTTTTCCCATCAGTGCCCGGGTCTGCTTCGTCATAACATTGACTTGTGACCCTAAGTCGAGGACCACATAATCTATGTCATAATCTCCAATCTGAGCATTAAGGTGTAGTTCCTTATTTGTCCTTCTCTTTCTGGATACTTGATGTATTGCTCTATTCAACAGAGGGTCTACCTTCCCTGGTTCATACTATCAGATCAAGTGTTGTAGTTCTTGTATGGATCTTTCATCCTTAATCAAATCAATGAATGTATACAAGAAACTAACAAGCTTGCTTACCTCTTTTCCTTCTCCCGGTGATGCAGACTAATCGAATGTTAGCGGCATCCCACATTCTCTCACTTCTGGTTGTGCATTTGAAGAAGAAGCCTGATCTCCTCCAAATTCTCTTCTTGCTTCTTCAAATGTATGTTTTTCTTTCCTCGGATCAAACTCTTGTGTCTTCTTTGCAACTCTTCTGACCCTTGATTCTTCTATAGTATTTCCTGGGGTCACTTTGTCTTCTCCTGTAACAACGCCTCCTCTAGTGATAACAGTGACTCTAGGATCCTCTCTGCGAGGTTCTGTTGAGATTATTTTTACTTTTTGGTTTCCTCCTCGTCTCTCCTGAAGCTTGGCTAACACCATAGAGAAATATTCAATGACATGTTCAAATGAATTGCAGTAGCTTCAAGTGGTACAAGGGTTCTGACAGTCCCTTGCCAAGTGATATGACCTCAACCTCGACCCATGCCTCCTCCTCGTCCTCTTCCTCTGAATCCATCGCGAGGGTTGGAGTTTCCTCTTCCTGGAGAGTTAAACTACGTAGCATTTCCTTCTTGCTGTACTTCGCCTTGAATCCTATATGTATCTCTTGATATTTTGTGCAAGAGGTCATAAGCCCTACATTCTTTCTCATCGTGCCCCATAGATTTACAGAATGTGCAGTAAAGGTTTATAGGTGTCTGGAGATATTTTTGCATGTAATAACATTCACCAGGGCAATGTCTATTTCTACATACCTCACACCAGGGTAGCGTAACCTGCTTCAAAGGGCTCAGAGCCCCAGAGGCAAAGTACTCATGAAATAGGGGACAATGCTCCTTATCATGGCCTTCTGATTTGCACTTGATACACCAGATCTTGTATCTTTTATCTTTTCTCTTATCTTTCTTCATATCTTCGACTTGCAGAGATAAGCTAGTTAGCTGACTCAAAATTTGACTCATACCTGAGCTGGATTCTCCCATAGGGGATGATTCTAGTTTCATGGTGATCTCCAATACCTCAGCCTACAAAGAAACCTTCTATTACATCAGAGGAACTCTGATGCATGGTAGGAGGGAAGCAATGAACCATTCCTTGTTCTGCTCGTCTGGGATATGAGAACTCAATCGACCTATCAAGGTCTTAAACCTGTGATCAAACTCCCAAACAGGTTCAACTACTCTATGCTTGATTTCTTTTAGTTCTGTAATGCATTTTGACTCCGACTTGGGTTTCTTGAATTATGCACTCAACGTAGTCTTGATCTCGTTCAGCAGTTTAGGCTGTGCAACTCCGTTAACAAACTTCATGTACCATCTCAGTGTGAGGTCTCTCAGGGTAGTACTAAACTGATCTCTCTTAACTTCTTCATCATTGACTTGCTTAATACTCCATACATCCTCACATAAGAACCAGTGCTGATCAGGATCTTCAAATCCATCTCCTCTAAATATAGGTAGCCTCATTTCATTTGCCATAGATCTTCCTAGGTTTCTTGACTGAGTATGTACTGAACTGCTGGTAATAGTGCTCTGATAACTCTGACTACTCTGGTTACTTAACACTGCTAAAACAATAAGAGGAGTAATAGTACTTACTTCGAAAGTCAACGCAGGTCCTAAAGTTTCTGATTCTTCTCGGCGAGGTTCTTCAGTTTTCTCTTCCTCTGCTCCAGTGGATCCTGACTTTTCTTCATTCAGTAGCTCTTCTTCTTCTCCACCGTAGAACCCTTCATCCCGTGGTAGTGGTTCATGGCTCTTCTCAAACAGGTTTACTAGAGGAACCTCTCTGAAGGTTCTCCCATTGCACGTATGTCCCACCTCTGTGTCGCTGTCGCTGTCTGAGTTTTTGAATATTAGCTCTTCAATCTGACCAATTACTGTATCTTCAAGATGTTATTCTCATGCAATAACATCTTGATCTTCAACTTCAAAAAGTGTAAAAATTTTCCTCTCGGTCCTTTAAAGAAATACCTCTCTGCTTGGCTATATGACTCTACCCTGTCAATAACAAACTCGGTAATGTACCCTCCAATGGTGATATCAAACCAATGATCTGCTTCTCTTGACACAATGTTATCAACTCTCTTAATCTTCTTGATCAACGCCGACGTCCAAACCACAGGTGGTCTAGATTTGATTTCAAACTAGGTATCTACTAATCTGGCTAACCACTCGTATAGCTCCTTATGAATTCCTCTAAAGAAAATCTCGTGTATATCAGTAAAGATATACCTTCCCAACCAATCCTCTGTACTAATATTAGGGTTCTTATTCTGAGCTTCAACGAAGTCCTTTTCTTGGTCTTCTATCCATTTCTGAATCTCTGTCTTCGATGGAAACCACCTTGACATTCCCTCAAGAAGATCTCGGTGCCGACAATAGAACCATTTGTTGGCACAGGGGCAGACCCAAGGTTCTTCTCTAATAATGCACCAACAAGCCCTAACTACTGGCCCTTTTGGCAACAACTGCGAAGAAGATGTAGTCTCACCCGAAGTAGCAATAGGGGGTTGCATGACACATGTGTCTACAACCAGAGGAAATACAAAGTGGATCAAAGGAAACAACACACATGGATCTAGTTACTCTTTATCTCCTTTAGGCCTACTATGCGAGCTATGTCTCAGATCTAACACAATGATACAATAACATAATAACAGAAAGCAAAAGAACACAACATCAATCACATAGAACAACAAGATATNTATTAGGTGAAAACATACAGTTCTATCTGTGCACTTAGCTTGCAGATCTCTCTCTCTTTCTCTCCTCTCTATCTCCCCTCCCTGCGCACCTAGCTGTAGGGTTGATCTTCGCACCCAGCTAAAGATCTTACAATATAGACTGCTCTCACACCCAACAACTCTCTCTCTCGCTCAATACACAATAGTATCAACAACAATGATCATCCACAATAACGACAACAACAACAACACCAACCCATCCCAGGTCCTCTAGACCTTTATTTATACATTACAATGAACAACGTCTAGGTGTCAAAACCCTAGATACCAAAACTCTAGGTCTAAAACCCTAGGTCAACTTGACCCGCATTTTCAGGGCTTCGCCAGCTTGTCATTCCTTCTTTCCCGCGAGATTCTCCAAAGCACTTGTTGACGTCTTCTTCCACTTGCTGAGCTATCCACGATCTATCTTCCTTGTTGATATGTCATCCTCGATCTTCTCGTTCCGTGACTAGCTTTCTCTTACTTCGCCCCTTCTTTTCTGCTTCTTTGATCACTTTGACCCAAAATCAATGTGCCTTCCACGCACTTCGTGCTTCACCTTCTTTCATTAATCTTCGCTTTCTTCCATAACCAAGGGCCAACAATCTCTTTTTTATGTTGCATTTTGAAAAAGTTCATGTAAACTTGAATTATCTCATAGTTTTATTGTAAAGTGTATTTCACTTAACTTATTAAAGTGAATCACTATAAAATAACTTTGATATTTTATTTTTAAGTTATTTTTTCGCATTTCATTTATAAAGTCACTTCATTTTAAAAACGATTCTCACTCATTCTATAAAAGTGGGGCATATTTCATGAAAACTTGAATTATTTCTCAGTTTTATTGTAAAAAGCATTTCGCTTAACTTATAAAAATGAATCACTATAAAACAACTTTAATATTTTCTTTTTAAGTTATTTTTTTGCATGCAACTTTCATTTATAAAGTGACTTTATTGTAAAAATAATTTTCATTTATTCTATAAAAGTGGGTCACTTCATAAGTAACTTATTGAGAAAAATGAGCTCATAGGCAAATTTAGAGGAGGGGCATCACCACATGGACCAACATCTACTTGCCACTTGGCTCTTTGGTTACTATTTATGCCTTTTAAAAAAAATGGCATATCTTTCACATTTGAAGTCCATTTTCAATGCTGTTTTTTTAGAAACAACTTATTTTTTCAATATCTTTCCATCTAGGCTATCAATTTCATATTTTGAATCCATATTATCTGCATATTGTAATAGGGCTTCTTCAAGTGATTTTTTTTCTTACCAGTACCAACTATTTCTAATGGAAATCCCATATGAAGGATGTGCTAAGAAGTAAAATATTGTATTGGATTAACTTGGGAAAATAATAA
>JASDQU010306023.1:118853-130193 GCA_032191745.1 Picea mariana | reverse complement strand
GCCACAATAACAAACAAAACAAGGGTCCCAAACCCTCTCAACCAACTTCTACTCCTGATGGTGACAAAGAAGCAAAATCCAAAAGTAAGAAGATTGACATACATTGCAACTTTTGTGGGTGAGATGGTCATGTGGAGTCTAAATATTTTAAAAAGATGGGAGCCTTAGAAGTAGTGATGAAGAAGCACACCATCAATATTGATTCTTCTTCTTCTTCTACCTCTTATTCTCATGGACATGCACTTTTTGCTTCTAGTTTCTCTGTCAATGCAACTTCTGCTTTTTCTTTTGATGATTGACTTATTGATTATGGGACATCTTATCATATGGCTAAGGATAAAGCCATTTTTTCTACTTTTAATGAATGTAACACCAAACACATATTTGTTGGTGATGATAGATCTCTTAGTGTTGTAAGGTATAGAACAATTTAAGTTGATAATGGTCATTTCAATGATGTATTATGTGTTCCAAGTCTTTCCTCTAACCTTCTATCTATGTATCAGATCACTCATTTAGGAGAAGGTAACACCACATATTTTTCACCTCACCAAGTTGTAATCAAGGATTTAAAATATTCTAAGCATGTCATAACAACTTGAATTGTTGATGATATTACCCAGTTGTACAAATTTGACAACTTTGGGTCATCATCTTTTCCATCGGTTTTTGTTGCTCATAGCAATGACTTGAGAAAACTTTGGGATGGGCGGTTTGGTCATCTAAAAAATCGCTCATTGCAACAACTATGTAATCAACATATGGTGAGTGGTCTTTCTCTCGTTTCTTGCAAAGATGGTGTTTGTGCTAGTTGTGTTCTCAATAAACATCATCGAGACAATTTTGATAGATGTTCCTCTTGACATGCCTCGACCTATTTGCAACTTGTTCACAATGATTTGTGTGATTTGCTTTCTTCTCCTTCTTTTTATAAGTGCAGGTAATTCTTAAATTTCATTGATGACTTCTCCACATGAACTTGAGTTTACTTCTTAAAACTTAAGAGTGAATTTTTTGACATGTTTGTGACCTATAAGGCCCTTGTAGAAAAACAATTTGGACATCAAATTCAAAGGTTAAGAACATATAATGGAGGTGAATATGTGAGCAAAACATTTACAAGTTATTGCACTACATAGGGCATTCAAATGCAACATGTTGTTCCATATACACCACAACAAAATGGTGTTGCTGAGAGAAAGAATCACACACTAAAAGAAATGGCTAATTGTATGATCCAATCTAAAGGATCAAGTCTTCGTTATTGGGTGGAAACCATTAATTGTGCAAATTACATAGTAAATCACACTCCTACAAAGGATTTAAAAAATATAACACTGAAAGAAACATGGACTAAAATTAAGCCAGATGTAAACCACTTCCATGTATTTCGTAGTGTAGCATGGGCTCATATTATTGATGAGAAAAGGAAAGCATTACAACATAAAAGTGAGAAGTGCATTTTTGTTGGATATTCTTAAGATGTCAAAGGTTATAAACTTCTTCAAATTCATTCCAATGAAATTATTATTAGAAGAAATGATAAATTTGATGAAAATATCATGGCCTACGAGATTAATTTGACATTTGTGCTATCTTCAACCTACAAGCCATCTTCGACGTTTGTGCCATCTTCTATTCTTATTCTGGTTTCTTCTTTAGATGATGATAGTGAGGATGAAAATACACCTCCTCCTACTCACCTTTCTCCAGATGAGTCTATTAAACATGAACTTGCACCAACACCACCGCTTCCCATATGGGCCCATTCAACACGAGAAGCAACTGGTGATCTAACCAATGATCCTAGAGATCAATGTCAGACACATTCATAGGTCCAACACATCTCTTCTCTTTTGGCTCAAGTTTTAGAGACTCATGATCCAAACACATTTGCATAAGCTTCTGGCCATCTAGACGGGGACACAACAATGATTGAAGAATATGGTTCCTTAATGGCGAACAAGACTTGGGATCTTGTACCTCTTCCAAAAGGAAGAAATCTTGTCAGATGTACATGGGTGTATAGAATTAAGTATGGATGAGATGGAAGTATTGAAAGACACAAGGCATGGTTAGTTTCCAAAGTATTCTCTCAAGTTGAAGGCATTGAATATAATGAAACCTTTCTCCCTATAGCCACAATGAATTCCATCAGCCTTGTTTTATCCCTTTCCACCTCACATAAATGAGAGGTCCATTAGATGGATGTTAAATCCACCTTCTTGCATGGGGATTTGCAAGAAGAAATCTATATGGAATAACCTCCTAGATATGTCTAGAATGACTCCAGCCTTGTTTGTCACCTTAAGAAATCTCTTTATGGACTTAAGCAAGCTCCTTGAGTTTGGTATGCTAAAATGGAAAAGTTTCTTCTTGACACCCACTTTTCTAGATGTCATTTTGACCCTAATGTCTATACCAAGAAAGTAGGATGCCATATCATAATACTTGTCCTTTATGTTGATGACCTTCTCCTCACTAGTAGTGACCCCAAACTTTTAACCCATGTGAAATCCAACCTTAAGAATAAATTTGCAATGATAGAATTAGGCTATTTGCATTATTTCCTTGGCTTCCAAGTATTACAAAACAATGAAGGAATTTTTCTTTCCCAATCTAAGTATTCCTATGACCTTCTTCGCCCATTTCACATGGAATATTCTAAACCACCCCCTTTTCCCTTCTCGTTATGAGTCAAACTTGTTGCCACCTATACTACTCCTGAAGTCAATGCCACTTTGTACAATTAGTTAGTTGGTAGCCTCTTATATTTGACTCATACCCATCCTGATATTTCCTTTATTGTTGGTCTTGTTTCCCAATATATGCAAACACCCCATGAAATCCATTGGAAAGCAACAAAAATGATACTTCAGTATATCTGGGGAATAATTCAATCTGGGATACATTATAATTCAAGGGGGACTCCCTTATTGGTTGGTTTCACTGATTCAGAATGGGTTGACGACCTTGATGATCAAAAGTGTACTGTAGGTTATGTTTTCATCCTTGCTTCTAGACCTGTCACTTGGGCTTGTAATAAATAACATGCTCTTGTTAATTCTTCCATAGTAGAGTACCAAGCAACAATTAATGCAAGTCAATAAGCCTTGTGGATCTGATAGATCCTTTCATAATTTGTCTTCTAGTAGAAACATTTGACCACCCTTTGGTGCGACAATCAGAGTGCCACCAAGCTCATCAACGATATAGTTCAACATCATCACAACAAACACATTGAGCTACATATGAACTTCATTGGACAACACATTCATGATCGAGTTATTGAAGTGATGTTTTTCCCTACAAAAGATCAGGTTGTAGACATTTTCACAAAGTATCTTACATAAACAAAGTTTTCTAAACTTTGATCTATGTTAGAAGTTTGGGAAGTTGTCATTAAGGGAGGATAACCTCTAATGCCTCCTTCCTTCTCCTATTGTGTCACCATTGTAAATCCTTCAATCCTATCCCAAGTTTTTCTTAAGGGGGGATGCTAGGATTTTTAGACACTAGGATTTAGTTTAAGATCAATTTGGTTTAATGTGTCTTTAGGTAAAAGTGTGTTTCTTTAGTATTCATTAGTATGCATTTGTAGTTATATAATCCGATGGTCACAATATGTACTAGACATAGAGTGATCTGATGACTCATATTCTCCTTGATCTTAATGACTACATTGATCCATGGCTTAACACCTGATTGGTCCATGATCTCCATTTAAAGAGCATGGAGGGTCATTTGCTGAGGATTGATTGTGAGAAACTCTTTCGTAAAATATTTTTCTTTTGTATTAATATATTGCCTCAAGTGAACATGTTAGCTGGGATCATGAACTATTTCTCTCTTTGAGGGTTTTAACCACATAAACACATCAGTGTGTTGATCTTTGATCTGGTTGTGTGAGTGGTTACTGAAGATGTTCATCCTATTTTGAAATACCATATTTTATCGAACAATAAATGCTAATAAAAATTTATATAAAAAGCATAACATTTAAATAAAATATTATAATAATTATAATTTTAATAAAAAATTATATTTTATTATTTAAATTTAAAAGTAAATAATTTATAACCAAAATTATATTATGAAAATTTGTAAGGGTTAAAGTGAGGTAAAAAAATTAATTCAAATGTGAGGAATGGTAAATACTTTTATTCAAATACTTATAACTTGGACTACTACTCATGACGTTTCATATTAATATGTAACTACTATGAGATTACTATCTAACTATTGCGATTGCTACTCTTAGTTCTAATAAAATAGCATACTCTCTTAAGGGGTGAATGGAAATGCTAAAGTGATTCAGGGAAGAGAACACATGATGACGTAAGAATAATTTCATGATATTTTCACTGTATAGACATGATTAAAGTAGGATCCATTTATCAAGCAACTAGTGGAGGGTTGGGGTTATTTTTAGGAGGGATCTTATGGCAGATAGACATTAAAAGAGTCATTCATGTTATTGAAGACAATAATTAAATTTAACTTATTATCGTATTTATGTATTTTTCTTTCGCATTTTTATTATTTTTTCTATTTATTTAGTTTTAGTTTAAATAATTTTTTTTCTCTCTTATATATATTTTTAAATTAATTATAAATAAATATTTAAATTTTTTATTTAAAAAAAAAAAATTTGTTTGGAACATCTTGCGGACAATTTGAGTTTAAGGTCATTATATGTAATCAAAGACAAAATCTTTTGCTACAAATGTCTCAATGGTTTGACTATAGTCTTCTATTTTAATTAAAACTTCATAGTTCTCATTTTTTTTACGATGAAAAAAATACAAACTCTTTCATCAATGATATGATGATGGACATCCACGTGTCATCAATTAATGGTGAGTGGATGGATGGGCTATGCCGATGTTGATGTTGGTGTCACTGAAGAGTTTTAGCACCATATCGTTCATTTTGTCATTAACACGTTAGTTGGCGTTGTGTGCCAGTGTAATCGATACATGCACAACATCACAGTGGTTTACAAGGGACATTTAAAATGTTATATTTTTTTGAGTCACGTTGGAATTGGACAAAACATTACATGTAAATTTTTGATTACTCTGTTCATTTTTTGAAAATTTTGAGTTTTTTAATCGATTTGGAAAGAGTTAAAAGCTTTAGGAGTAGAGTTTCTCCAAGGACATAACTCTATCTATGCTAAAACTATAATTTATATCATTTTTTTTTTATCACATTTCATCTCAAAATTCAAAAAAATAGAGGCATTTTGAAGACCCATTATTCAATGCCATCACTCATCTATACCATATTGTTCATTTTTACTAAACTAATGCACACTGGATTCAAAAATAAGTTACAACTTGCATTCTTTCAGCCTTGTTAGACCTAGTGTGTACTATACTTCGTGCCATTGCTTATGTATAAATTCAAATGTGAACATGCCACATGCTTCATGGGTGGGATCCTCCCTATGGGTGTAATAGGGGCCTATGGGTCCATTAGAGTTAATAATARGATAGTTATGGTGGCCAATTAATGTAATATGGATTAGGTCCATTATTAGATAAGTTCCACTAAGTAGCTAGCATTGAATATATGTAATGTAGCCTCATGAAAGAAGGCTCACTAGGTAGTTAACATTTGTTATGTTTAGTGTTTAATAGGTAGCTATAAATAAACATGGTGTACTCCTTATGTGATCATGTATTGGAATATTATTGTATTGGAGCTTAGTTCATTGGGAGGTTACCCCTTCGAAAAGGCAAGTGAATAAGAGTTGATTCTTCGACAAAATGATCATTGTATGGTTTTATCCTTACCTTAAGGAGTTTTTATTAATGAAGTATAAGGGGTTTCTTGAATACATGTTTAGTGTATCATCTTGAGCATCAAGGACCATTAAAAGTGAGATCAGAGCACTTTTCAAGGGAAAAACACTGTTTTTTCCTCTTTTATTTTTTGTAGACTTGGAGTTGAAACACTCAGGTCAATTTCAAAAGCTTCTTTAGTAGAGTTTGTAGAAACCAAATGTAGATTTCTCTCTTCACCCTTATCGCAGTCATACCTATCATTTTTCAACAATTTTTTGTTGTTGTGGACCTGAACCCCTTCCAACACCCTTATTTCGGCTTTACCCTATTGGATTCCACTCTTCGCCTTGGTCGTTGTGATACACTTCACCCATAACCCATTTTCTATGTGGTCCCACCCGCCCCTTTTCATGTTCCCTCGTCATCATGGCCCATACTCATAGCCAAGACTTGAAAGCTCGCTTCACTACCTTGCACTCTAATTTCATAGAAACCTAATAAGAAGTGTGACAACTCAGTGCCAATATTGCCACCATCAATCAAAATATGCATTCCTCCATCGCTACCTCAATCGCGGAACTCAAAGACGAGCTTTAACAAGACATTACTACCCAGCTTGAATCTGTCACTACGATGATCCGCGCCAAGCTGCATATCCCTACAGATCTTCTCGTATCTAACCCACATGTGCATACCGAAGGTGAAACTTCCTCTCATTCCCAAAATGTCCAGCCCCATCACTTTCAGCGTGACCTACGCCTTCCGTGTGTGGATGTGACCAAATTTGATGGATCAGATCCCACTGGATGGGTAACTCAAATGGAACATTATTTCTCTTTGTATGGCATTACGAATGAGTTGGCCAAACTCTGATACGGTGTTCTCCATCTAGATCAAGAGCATTGGCAATGGAGAAAAAATGCTCCCCAAGGGTATGTGGCTTGGACACACTTTGTGGCAGAGCTTTATGAGCACTTTAACATTGACACTAACCATTTAGGCCATTTGACAAAGTTGAAACAATCTGGCACCATGGAAGACTTTATAGTTGCTTTTGAGAGACTGAATTTTCGTACAGAGGGCATGTATGATGCTTTTTTCCGAGAATGTTTTTTTCAGTGGCCTCAAGGATGATATTTGTGCTCATGTCCTCATGGCTCGGCCTCAGAGTTGGGTGGATGCTACTAAAAGAGCTAAGGAAGCACAACATGTTGTCTCTTCTCAAAACATAAAACCCTCCTTTATTCCTTGCACTAAACCAACAACTCCCACTCCTCCTTCTACTCCACTAAATATCCAGAAATTGAGCAGGGCCGAAATGAATGAACACCAACTCAAAGGCCTTTGTTATAATTGTGATGACAAATATTTTTCGGGACATAAGTGTAAGGAACAAAATCTTTTTATGGCCATCTCAGAGGATGTTTCAGAAGAGGATGTTGAGGCTCCCCTTGTGTCTGTGTCACCTGAACCCACTGACATAACCCCTCCTCAGACCCTCCCGAAGTAGAACCGATAATTTCCCTAAATGCTCTCACTAGCTTCTCTGCTCCCCAAACCCTCAAGCTAATTGGTTACATCAAGAATAGGAAGGTCATCATTTTTGCTGATAGTGGAAGCACCCATAATTTTATTCATTGCCGCATTGCCCAAGAAACTAATTGTTATATTCATGCAATCAATAATTTCCAAATCATGATTGCCAATTGGTGGGTCAATGAAATGTGGAGGGCGTTGTGAAAATGTGCGTCTCCAAATTGGCGACTACCACCTGCAATCTCATATGTTTTCTATCGACATGGGTGGTTGTGACATTGTGTTGGGTGCATAATGGCTAAGGACTTCGGGTCCCATTCTCATGGATTTTAAGGAATTAACCATGCAATTCGACCAAGAGGGCCAACAATATAAGTTCCAAGGCATCACCGTCGGTTCCCTGAAGATCATTAGTTCCCATCACATGGAAAAGATGCTCAAAAAAGGTCATTCTGGCATTGTTTCCCAACTCCATGCCATACAAGCAACTGGGACACCCTCTGTGCCGCAGGACCTCCAAGCCATCCTCTCTAAACATCAAGTGTTTTTTTCCACTCTTTAGGGACTCCCTCCTTCATGTAGTGTTCATGATCATTCCATTCCCCTTGTCCCAGGCAACCTTCCTACCAATATTCGTCCCTAGCGTCACTCCTTTTCCCAAAAAAATGAAATTGAGAAAATGGTTCAAGAACTACTCAACACATGTGTTATCCGCCCTAGTACGATCCCCTACTCTTCTCCTGTGGTCATGGTCCTTAAGAAAGAAGGCTCAACAAACTCACCATTAAAGACAATATTCCCATTCCTGTCATTGATGACCTCTTGGATGAATTAAGTGGTGCCCAATTCTTTACTAAACTTGATCTTCGTTCTGGCTACCACCATATCCGTATGAAAGAGGTAGACATTCCTAAGACCGCCTTTAGAACTCACGAGGGCCACTATGATTTTTTGGTCATGCCCTTTGTCTTGTGTAATGCTCCCTCCACTTTCCAGATCCTCATGAATCATGTCTTCTGTCATTTTCTCTGTCATTTTGTCTTAGTTTTCTTTGATGATATCCTCATCCATAGAAAAACCTGGACAACCCATCTTGATCATGTGGATCGAGTTCTCCATCCACTCTCTCAGCACCAACTTTTCCTCAAACAATCTAAATGTGCTTTTGGCGCCTCAAAAGTCGAGTGCTTGGGTCATCTTGTTGGCAAGGCCGACGTCAGAGTGGATCCTAAAAATATTGAAGCTATGTAAGATTGGCATCACCCAAAGACTCTCAAAAGCTTGTGGGGATTTCTGGGTTTAACAAGTTATTATCGCAAGTTTGTTAAGAATTATGGAAAGATTGTGGCACCTCTCACTGCACTCCTTAAAAATAATTCTTTCACTTGGACTCCAACAATTGCTCAGGATTTTAAAACCTTGAAGATGGCCATGTACACCACTCCAGTCCTGGCCCTTCCTCATTTCACAAAGACCTTTGTCCTGGAATGTGATGCTTTTGGGAAAGGAATTGGTGCTGTTCTTATGCAAGAGTGTTGACCTTTGGCCTTTACCGACAAACAAATGCCTGAGAGAAATTTGGGCAAATAAATCTATGAAAAGGAAATGTTGGCTATTGTGCATGCCGCGGATCTTTGGTGCTCTTATCTATTGGGGAAACACTTCCAAATTAAGACAGATCATCAAAGCCTCAAGTATTTTCTTGAACAACACCTTTCCTCCCCCGAGAAAAAAAAATGGGTGACTAAGCTCTTTGGATATGATTATGAGATTATTTACAAGAAAGGAAAAGACAATGTGGCCGCTGATGCACTTTCCAAAAAATATGAAGATGAAGGGTCCCCTTTTTCTCTCTCTTTCATTGTACTAGATTGGCTCCAAGCTATTTGCCAGGAATGGCTACACGATCCCAAAAGTTGGCATATGATACAACAATTGCAGTCCAATTCTCTAGTTTCCCCAAGGTACTCTTGGATCAATGATGAGCTTCTATACAAAGCCTGTTTGTATTTAAGTAAACAATCAAAACTTAAATCCATGGTACTTTCTGAGCTTCATGCTACACCCACAACTGGGCACTCGGGGTTTACCAAAACCTATGATCAGGTCAAACGTTCTTTTTTCTAGGAGGGTATGAAACATGACGTTCGTAATTTTGTGGCTGAATGTGATGTGTGTCAATGCAACAAGGGCGAAACAATCAAATCTCCTAGCACACTACAACCGCTTCCGATTCCACCTGCTATTTGGTGGGATATATCTATGGATTTGATTGTAGGCTTACCTAAATCAGGCAATAAATCAGTCATCATGGTGGTAGTTGATCATCTTTCCAAGTATGCTTATTTATGTTCTCTTCAACACCCATTTACAACATCTAATGTGGCTTAACTTTTCATGGATCCGGTCTTCAAGCTTCATGGCATGTCACATTCTATTGTTTCTGATCGCGATCCAACTTTCACCAACAATTTTTGGCAAGAACTGTTCAAACTACAAGGCACCCAATTGCATCTCAACAAAGCTTATCATCCCCATACTGATGGTCAAACTAAAGTTGTCAACAAATGTTTGGAAACATATTTGAGGTGTTTTGCATCAGAAAGGAAGAATCAATGGGCTCAATGGTTACCACTCGTTGAATGGTGGTACAACACTTCGTACCATACAACTACATGCATGACTCCTTTTGAAGCGATATATGGACAAAAACCACCTTCAGTTCTCTCATATTTGCTAAGTGTCTCGAAGGTCCATGCGGTTGACCAAATGCTTACAGTTTGAGAGGTTATTCTCTGTACCCTCAAAGAAAATTTGGTCATGGCCCAGAATCGCATGAAGCAACAAGCAGATCAAGGTCGCTTTGAACATTATTTTGCATACGGGGATCATGTGTTTCTTCGACTGCAACCTTACAAGCAAAATTCCCTCAAGGCTGACCATTGTCAGAAACTGACGCTCGAATTTTATGGTCCTTATACCGTTCTCAAGCGTGTGGGACAGGTGGCCTATCAGTTAGTTTTGCCCAGTCATTCTAAGCTCCATCCTGTTTTTCATGTTTCTTGCTTAAAGCAGGTGATTGAAACTAAGTGCCAAACTCAAACCAACCTTCCCGAGTTGGATGAAGAAGGCTCCATTTGGCTACAACCACAAGTAGTTTTGGACTAGCGTGAGCATCGTCTGCATCAATGAACCATCAAGGAAGTGTTAGTCTAGTGGAAAGATACAACTCTAGCAGATGCCACTTGGGAACTAGCTACCATTCTGCAACAATTTTCCCATCTCAAGCCTTGAGGACAAGGCTATTTTTAAGGGGGAGGACATGTTAGGGACCTAACCCCTCACGTAGGTAGAATAATATATTTCCATGTAATAAATGTCAATATTAATAAGGCCTAGCAATAAGGAAGAATAAGTCCAATGTAAGAAGACCTAATAGAAGCTTCCACTTCTAGAAGGATCTTCCTCTAGATGGTTCTTTTGATATACATATTTAGTATAAATAGGAGTCGACAGTATGGGAAATCTTATCTTGGATATTATTGTAATAGAGCTCTGCTCTGCTAGATCTTGCCCCCTCGAAGAGGCAAGTGAACATTGCTCTCAATAATCAAAGTGCTCTTTTTAGTGTTCTTCTGGTATCATTTTGGTATTATTGTGGTGTTGTTTTGGTTATATTGTTGTTCATTTGTCATTTCTAGCTATTTATTTCTCTTCTGCATACTTTTTTATATCTGGAATATTACACATTAGGCTCACTTAGGCTGTATATACAGATTACACATTACATATTACATTTATCAGTCAGCTATATATATAGATTGCGTCTAGAGGCTCTCTACAACCCAATATGGGGGATATTTTTTCATGTTACATTACATAAAGTAACGTTACATTAAAAAAATACAAGTTGGCTCAATTACACCAATCACACATAAGTCAGCTCCATTACACATTACACACATTTATATATCTATATATATCTATATAAATGTCTTATTTGTTTAGGGGG
>JASDQU010306023.1:102963-113418 GCA_032191745.1 Picea mariana | reverse complement strand
CCCTCACGTAGGTAGAATAATATATTTCCATGTAATAAATGTCAATATTAATAAGGCCTAGCAATAAGGAAGAATAAGTCCAATGTAAGAAGACCTAATAGAAGCTTCCACTTCTAGAAGGATCTTCCTCTAGATGGTTCTTTTGATATACATATTTAGTATAAATAGGAGTCGACAGTATGGGAAATCTTATCTTGGATATTATTGTAATAGAGCTCTGCTCTGCTAGATCTTGCCCCCTCGAAGAGGCAAGTGAACATTGCTCTCAATAATCAAAGTGCTCTTTTTAGTGTTCTTCTGGTATCATTTTGGTATTATTGTGGTGTTGTTTTGGTTATATTGTTGTTCATTTGTCATTTCTAGCTATTTATTTCTCTTCTGCATACTTTTTTATATCTGGAATATTACACATTAGGCTCACTTAGGCTGTATATACAGATTACACATTACATATTACATTTATCAGTCAGCTATATATATAGATTGCGTCTAGAGGCTCTCTACAACCCAATATGGGGGATATTTTTTCATGTTACATTACATAAAGTAACGTTACATTAAAAAAATACAAGTTGGCTCAATTACACCAATCACACATAAGTCAGCTCCATTACACATTACACACATTTATATATCTATATATATCTATATAAATGTCTTATTTGTTTAGGGGGGGCTTCACCTTGTTGATCAATATCTTATCACGACCATTCATAAAGTGGGGTTTAAAATTATGAAAAATAAAGTCAATATGTTGTAAATATGGGGGGATGCAGGAGGAAGGTTCTAGAAAGGGGTATCTAATAAAAATAGAGGATTTTATTATTGGAATGATGTATTGGGAGGGAGGTTCAACAAAATTTTTTTATGAGGTATTTATCAATATCTAGTAAAATTAGAGATATTCTATAATATCCATGAATACATGTGCTATGTGTTATCTATTGAAATTTTTTGAATATATTTTAATACTTTACTATAAATCTATTGAAATTTTTTAAATATATTTTGATACTTTACTATGAATCTAAATCACATTATTAATAATTTTTTTATGTTAATCTCTATCTTTTTAAATTTATTTTTCAAGTGAAAACACTATATTTAGTTTCTCATAGCTCATAGCTCATGACAAATAGAATATATCGCCATTAATATAGCTAATGACAAATATACTCTCCAAACTCAAATAAAAATGTTTCCTTTCAATTGATATTCACATATGCAAATAATGACGTAAACCTAACTATAATTAATTATTAATAATTTAACATATTGACTTAATCTTAAAATGTAATCTTTTTTTTTACTTAATTATATTCAATTTAAAATCCTAAACTATTATAATTACTCTGACAATAACAAATCTTAAAAGTAAAGATTAAGAATTTAAAGAATTACTAAATTTATATTTAAAAATAATATTGATTATAAATTACACTTTATATTTTATGATTTATATAAATATTAAAATATTAAAATTAATCTAAATTATTTTAATTTGATTAAATATCAAAAGAAATCAAATCTTTCAAGATATAAACATTTTTTTAAAATTTATAATATAAAAGAGATTTAAATAAAATATAATTAAATAAAATAATATTCATTTTAGTTTAATTTAAATATAATAATTATAATTATAACAATAAAAATGATATTTTAATTTAAAAAAAATACAAATCTAAATTTAATTTATAATATCTAATTTCTACCATAAGAAAATATGTGTTAAATAAACATATAAACACTTATATTTTAAAAACTCAATTACCATTTAAAGTTTTAATTATTTGATGAAAAATAATTGAAACTTATAATTATTTGATGAAAAATAAATCAAACATTTTTTTTATAGGACCTCAAATAATTATAACTTATTTCAAACCTTTTTTTTTTTTATCAATATTTTGTTGGTTTCGTTTATCAAATAATAATAATTTAAAAATAATTTGAGTATGTAGGTTTTTAAAGTTAATCATAATATTTTATAAACTTTTTGGAAGTAAACTATGTATGAGTTTATGAAACAACATTTCAAGTAGAAACTTCACTCATCATTAGAGATGAATAAATACAATGAATTAATTATATTACTTAGAATTAAAGTTAATAAAAATGATTAAACTCTATGAAAAAGTTCACAAAATTAAATACCGAGGTTATTTCAAAAATCCAACTCTAAGCATATGAATTAGATAAAAATAATTACAATTTATGTACATTAGGTGCCAATCTCAATATGATAGAAGTTTATTTTTCCAATGAAAATTTTCTTAATAGTGAGACCCACCAAGCCATCTTTTATTATTTTTAACATATTAGAAATTATTACCAAGGTGGGTTTTTGTTCCACGGTTAATCTGTACTCTATTATGTATGGTCTAAGGTTAGACATGTGAGAGCTTCTAATAACTAGGGTAGGGCATGTTTCCATTCTTAGTAGCAATCAAAATTTAGTACTTTCAGGGGGTTCAAAGCTATCTTAAATGGGTAATTTCAAAAACCTCCTTAAAAAATGTAAATTTTTGAAATCACTTGTCATTTATGATGGACAAAAAATATCATAAAATGACAAAAGAAGGGTCATATTTTCAATAACTCATGAATGTTCTCGCTTCAAGTGCTTGAATGGTCAATGAACATTGGTTCATTACACAATACTTGCCTTTAGCATCTAAAGACTAAAATCCTCTCTATTCCAGTTGGCTCTTATCTATTCCCTGATGCAATGTACCCTTTCAAAACATTAAATCCATCACATATCTCACACCTAGATAAATATCCTACCATGATACTAGTGTATGTACCATTTTATGTATAACTAAATGAAAATTTCCCAAATAAGCTTAGACACCTTGTCTTTTTGAATCTTCACTTGAATTCATGTGTTATGAGCATTGCCGATTCTAATCAATATGGGAAATGAGATCTCATTTAGTTTACATACTCCATGTTTTTGAATCCCACACTTGTCATAGTGCCATTTGCTTTGTTATCTTTCCCTTCGACACTTGCCATAATGCCATTTCCTTTGTTATTTTTGCTTCCTCTTTTGGCTCTATGAAAAACCAAAACAATTAGCCATAGGTTATGGATGCAAATTGTAATGACATTGAGAGCTTATTAGTAAGATTCATTACAAATGAGTTTCCCAATGTCAATTTTTAAGAGAAAACAATAAACATTGAACGAACCCAATGAAATCATATCATTTTTTTTTCATATTCACATATTCCATCTCTCTAATAATATCTAACGTGTTGATTCATAGTTATTTATTGAATTCATAATGATATGTGTTTGTTTGTTAAAATCCATGACATGGTTATAGCTTTGATATCTAATATGATTACCATTTCAAACATTGGCATGCCTCTCAACCACTTAGTGTGTGATTCATGGAATCCCCACTAATACAATAGATAATGGAAACAAAACACATAATTAAGAATTGAATGTAAATCTCTCAACAGTCCACCAATATTTTACAAGTTTGGTCAATTTCATCATAAAGATAATGTATAGTTTTTCTTTCTTTCACTTAAAACTATTTAATTATCATGTTTGGGATTAGAAATTCTATTAAGCTTGGTGAATTTTTCTAACTTGTATGCTCTTAATCAAGTTTAGATATGAAGTTGCACAAAATGAACCTTGTCAACATCACAAAACCTAAAATTGGGATTACAACAATGACAATTGTGATTTTGTTCACTCAATTTATAATATCATCCAATCCTCACTCCTTTGTTCTCTAGAATGATTATTTCCATTTTCCCGATTCTATGCATCTTTATCTATCACACTCTTTCACTTTCTTCTTGTTTCTAGAAACATTGACATTGGTGTGGAAATACTTTGTAAATATTTTGAGAATGCCCCAATGCCCCATACATATCCTTTTTAGAGTTATTTCTAGGAACAACATTTTTGAAGCTGGGTGGGATTTATAAGAAATCTAGGGTGAAGGTGACATAATTTTTATTATCATCAAACTTATGTATTAGGGATTATGCACCTACATCCCACTCTTTCATGCATTTTTGCATGGTTTGAGAGATAAAGTGAACAATAAATATCCTCAATAAAAATAACATACTTGGTGGTCTTGATGAGTAATTTACTTTAGTTTCATGTTGCTATGGATCTTGGGAAGCCCCAAATCATAAACATCTTAGCCTAAATAATAAGAAATGAATGCGATCATGCTAGATTTAAATGTTCCTAGAGGCCTATAAAACGTGTAGGTTCTCTTCATTGCTTTTATAGTATTTTGATATAATTATCACGCTCCAACAAAGGCCTCAAGATCTACAACAATTTATTATTTTCTAATGAGATCTAGAATGAACATGACTCCAATGGTTAAGAAAAACTGAGATATGCTCAAAATATGAATATAATATGACATTTTTCATACATCATATGGATACATAGATTACATCCTCTCTTATATGGGTGTCCAAAAAAGTATTTGATGCTATGATGTGTCTAAAGATTTATAATTGTCATTTTTAATACTTTGAAATTTCTCCAAAGAAAATGTGGCTCAATGTTTATATATATATATATATAACCCATTAAAAGGTTATATTGAAATTACAAAGTATGCTTATTCTCACTTTCTATTGGAATTTCAACCTATCTATTTAGTTATTCATTAAGTTTTAATATTTTGAATAACTATAAGGGAAACATTTAATATTTAATATTTTTTTTAAGTGTGTACCTATTTACTGATGCAGAACGCCACCTCTGCCTCGACAGAGTCTCTGCGCGACCTCCCGGTCTTAAGGATCGTTCAATCTCTTTCCTAAGACAAAGCGGCTCTTTCGATTCCATGCTGGAATCTCTTTCCAATCGATCCACAGGTCCTTTTTGGAAGCTCCCCTGTGCAAACAACACTAGGTGCGAGCTCCACCTTTCCCAAGCGACCATAGCGATATGACCAAGGCCAAATTCCAAAGGTGCTTGTCGCAACTCGCAATCTTGCGAGTTCGCGAGTCGAAACTCCTGACTCTTCCTTCTCAATCCTGCGATACCCGAGATTACGAAATGGGTATAGCTCCTCTTTTGTCAGCGCCTTCCGCGTGTGACCACTGGCTAAGCTTAATGCTAGCTCCTTTCGCTATTCGCTGCTTCGTGAGTTCAAGGGTTGAACTCTCGTTCCCTCCTTGTACGATCCTCCAAGACTTAAAAGTTAGTGAAGGTTGACCTTCCTTTCGCACTTCTCGCAACTCGCCCCTTCGTGAGTCGTAGCGTCCAACCATGGCACCTTCCCTTCACGAACCCCCGAGAGGCGATGTTAGCTTTCCCTCTCGCATTCTTTCTACTCGCCACTTCGCAAGTTTCAACGTCGAGCTCCCATGCTCTTATCTCGTGAATCCCCAAGACACGAGAAGTCAACGAAGTGTTGACTCCTTTCCTCCTGGCGACGTGTGTCCGCCTGTCTGTCACATGGGCCCCACCTTAAGGCTCAGCCATGTGTCCACACAAGCCTCAGCTCTCAGCACTTCGTGACTTCTGATGTCGAAAGTGACCCCTCTCAACCTCTGAACCCCCGAACACACAATAGGCGATGGGGTTCCTGATCCAACGGTCCTCCCATTCTCTGGATCCAATGGATTTCCTCACTCCTCATGATTCGCAACTTCGCGACTTGGAGCTCCCAAATCTTGGGCTCTCACCCTGTGAACCTACGAGTTCGCAAGAACCCTTGATCTTTGCCACCTGTCCTCCTCAGATGCACGGTCCCTATCTTCTCGCGACTTCACCACTCGCAAAGTCGAAGGACTTCCCTCTTTGACCTTCGATGTTCGAATCCCTGATAAAGAGGATCTCGCGACACACGTCCGCTCTTAGACGAACGACTCAGATTTCCTCGAGACTTCGCTACTCGGGAAGTCAAGATGCTCACCTCTGTGAGTCCCGGTGCCCGAATCTCCGAAATGGGAAATTCCATGACACACATCCTCCCGCAGATGGATGGCTCAAATCTAATTTTCCTTTTCACAATTTTTATTGTCGAATGCCCGGACTCTCGTTCTCCGGACCCCCGAACTCCCGAATGCCGAAATCCCGATACGACTCCTTCAGAACTTTCGCTTCTGCTGCTCTTCACGTGAGGTTTAAACCTCGTGCAACACTCGACAGATCCAATGGCTGTCGGTTGTTTAGACCAAATTTGACGACTCAGACCTGCCTTTCCATTGTGCCTTTCCTATGCTACCTGGACACGAATCCACGGTCCAGATTCTCTCGGTTGATCTGATGGCAGCTGTGCTCCTCCTGAGCTTCTGCGTGTTCTTCCTGCACTTGGAAGAATTTTAAATTCTCAAAGGCCTCGACCTTTGTTCATCTTCCTTGCGAGCTCTTCACCTTGAGTCTCGCCTGCATTCTCAAAGACGCTACTCCTCCTGAGCTTTAGAGACTCTGAACTCTCCCAAAGAGTCCTTTCGCTTCTGCACTCCTTGCAGCTATGGCTTCGTGCGTTGAAAGCACTACTCCTCCTGAGCTTATCCTTCGAATCCACAAGGGATTCTGTGACTTTTGTGCCTCTGTAGAGTCCTTGCACATATCTCTTTTAAGCTTCTCAAATACTCAGACCCCTAAGGGGTTTTGTCCTTTTTTTCCTTTTCTCTTGCAGATGGAGAATTTGGATGCCCTCCTGGCTACCCTCCACTCAAGCAACCTCTTGCTAAGTGCTCAGGATGTTCAACAACCCTGTGAAGATCCTTCAGTGGATTCTTCTTCAATTTCCAGAACTCAAAGAGTTCCTCCCGTGTTCTTTGGAAATTACTCAATGCCCTCCTGGTAGAGTCTCAAGAATCCTCAGTGATTCTTGCTTCTTACGAACTCCCAGCAGAGTTCTTCCTTTGTGCACTCCTTGCACTGGCTCAATGCCCACCTGACAGAGTTGTCAAGAATCCTTAGATGATTCTGACTTCTTAAGAACTCACAGCAGAGTTCTTCTCCTGTGCACTCCTTACACTGGCTCAATGCCCACCTGGCAGAGTTGTACATAACTCACAACAGAGTTTTTGTCTTCTTCTGAACTCACAACAGAGTTCCTCTTCTGTGCACTCTTTGCACCTGCTCAATGCCCACCTGGCAGAGCTTTACAGAACTCCTCAGAGCTTCTGTCTGCAACTGTGTTTCTCCACAGCCTTGCCTCCTGAGGTGTTCAACAACCTCAAAGGTCTTCCTCCAAGTTAATGAATTCAGCTTCTGTGCCCACTTGGCATGTCTTTGTCTGAATCCGCAGAGTTCAGAAGTGCTTCAGTGCACTGGCTATCAGAACCCGCAGCGTTCTGTCACACCCTCCTGGTATGAAGCCTCAAAGACCTCTCAAGCTTGAAATCAACAACCTGCAAATGTACAATCACAACATACATTCACAACATAAATAGAACACTCATAGACATTCATTCAACACAGAATACATGCAGGAAAAACTGCTTCTGTTTGTATTAATGGAAAATGCTTGCTTTTACAAGGTGTTCTCGAGCTCAGACTTTAACAGAGTCTCAACTCTTTCTCTTCTTCTCTCTCAACTTGCTCTAACTTCCTCCCTATTACAAAATGAGATCGAAATTGATCTTTTACAAGAGGGGGCTCTTCGAGCTCTTCCCTCCAATCTACCTACCCTATTCAATTACATTGAATGGGTTGTCTAGTCCAGAATCTGGATCTAGATCTCAGCCTTACAAACATTAAAGGCCTACCTACTCTAATGCTTACACAAAGGCACGACTTCACGGGTCAACAACCTAAAACATTAAATTACATTCAATTTCAAAATTGAAGACGAGGGCTGCACCTCTCTTCAACCTTGAGTGCATGTGCTGACGCGGCTAGCTGGCTGACATGGAGAGATGCTCTTGCATCATTTACTCTTGTCAATTGAAGTACAACTATTTTTTCAACTTTTAGTCATGGAAGGGTTGAATGAATATATACCCTTCAACTTAAAATTAAGAATAGCCTTTCAAATTTGATCACTAACTGTTCAACAGACCTTTATATAGAATATTCTATGTTTATCATGCATACTTTTTTTCCAATAGAAAATTCGCTCGAAATTATATTAGTGTATAATCTCTTTTACATCTGCAAGGATTCTTAATCAAAATAACAAGATCTCTGCTAGTTCATCCATAACTATTCTATCACAAATCCAAAATAGATTTCTCTAGACGCTAATGTCTCAAAAACTATCCAAAAAGGATCTTTACACAAGGCAATATATCAAAGAGAAGCTAATACAAAAAATGTTCATCTCCTCAAAAGTATTCAATAGACTTTGAAACTATGATCCATAATCTACACCAACTCAAAACACATGTGGAATTAGAAGAGATTTAAATGGGAAGGTGGACCTTCCGTCCCATTTTCCCAAGTGAAGTAAGTTAATCTACCTTTCGGTTCCAAGAGGGCTTGTTTAGAAAGTCGATCTGCTTCCTTGTTAAATTCCCTGAAAATATGATGAAAACTAATTTATTGGAAATTAGTAGTCAATACCTTGGTTCTGTGCTTCCATCCTTCAATGTCGATAACATGTAAATTACCTTTATGATTCAACCAATCTATAATCACCTTTGAGTCCCCAATCAATTGTAACTTTGGAATATTCCAATGATTTGCAAGTGTTAGAGTTACCCATACCCCCATCAACTCTACTTTTTTTATTTGTACCTTCCCCGCAATTGATGTGCCATCTGTAAACATTCAAGTCTAGAATTTTAATGACTCCCCTAACTCCACAAATCGAGCTACCTATTATGGATGCCCCATCAAAAAAAGCAGTAGTGTAACCCTCAAACTATGTGATCGGGCACATTCTTTTGGTGTTCAATTTTTGTGCATGAGGACGGATGTTGAGCGCTCCTAGTGTCTTATATACCACTGCCCATACCGATGGATCTTTCTCTTCAAATATTACTTGGTTTCTCTCAAGCCATATATACCAACAAGTAAGTGCAGCCAGATTATTGGAGAGGGTCTTATCTTTCGTCCAAGAGGCTATGCAATCATTAAAGGAATTTATAGCCTAAGATTTTTTAACTTTTAGTAAGAAAGAAGTTCTGGCCCAAACCGTCTGAGTGAAAGGGCAATGAAGGAACATGTGGTTGATATCTTCAGTATTATTTTTTCATAGAAGACATATACCAGGTCCCTGCCATCCTCTTTTTTGTAAGACTTCCCAGGATAAAATCCTATTTTCAGCTTCCATCCAAACAAATAGTTTGATCTTCAGCTGTATGTTCCATTTTCATAATTATACCTTCCATCTGCTCGATATCGGATAATCCTGAGTAGAAATGAGTGCAGAGTAAATGTTTTTTACATTTATGTTTCCAGTGGAGTCTCCTCCCGTCCAGAGTAGAGAGTCATTTGTATCTTGGAGCGATACACCAGCGCCATTAAGCTCATTATAGTATCTATCCCATTCAGATGCTAGATTTCCCATCAAACCCAGATCCTCGCTGCATATCCAAGACTCGGATAAAGTAAAGGGATCTCAGGCAACTAAGGCTTGGGCTAGAACAATGATCCTTCTTTGTTTTAAATGAGAGATAATCTCTTCTGAGAGAAAGGATTTTTCACCTATGCCTAGGATCCGATCTCTGCCAATATTAATGAGATGTCCTGAACCTGGGCACCAACTGAGCCAATGGGCTATAACATGTACATAACGCACTAGACTAGCCCAAATTCTAGACACAGAGCAGATTTTATGAGATGGCAACATGTACCAATTGATAACTGTAATGTTTGGCAAATATTTGTCCCTTAATACCTTATGCCATATGCCCTCCTGCATTAGAACCTACTAGAGAGTATTAACAGTCAATGCTGTGTTAAAAAGAACAAGATTTCGGAAGCCCCAACCACCATTTTTCTTTGGTCTAGAAAGTATATCCCATCTGCAAAGGTGGAATTGCTGAGTATCTTTATGACCATTCCAGATAAAGTGAAACATCAATTTCCCGATCTTATTTAAAATCACGTGCGGAATTGTTTCCATCGACATCCAATATACGGGTTGACCTTCCAACACAGTTTTAACAAGAATGTATCTGCCGCCCAAAGTAAGCCACCGGTTACACCATAAGCCGATCTTCTTTGTTATTTTGGAAACTGACCATTCCCAATCTTCAACTCTATGTACGCCAGTATTTAGAAAGTATCCCAAGTATCTGAAGCCCGATGAGAGATCACTAAAGGTATATGGAAGAAAGTTCTTGAAAGGAGCAAGTTCAATATCCGAAAGGCCTGCATAATGAACTGCAGTCTTTGATTGATTTACCATGAGCCTAGAATCTTTACAGAATAAACATATTATTTTTTCGAGTTCCCACCATTCTTGTAAAGTAGCTCTCATCATAATTAGAACATCATCCACAAATAGTAAATGAAGAATCTTATACAAGCGAGATACTTTTATACCTA
>JASDQU010306023.1:71835-81994 GCA_032191745.1 Picea mariana | reverse complement strand
TGGCTGAGGGCCCATGCAATATGGGAGAATCCCAACACGAACCTGCGGTAGAAATTGGGAAGGCCCAAGAAGTTCTGAAGCTCAGTGAGTGTGGTTGGGGTTGGCCAGTCACAGATGACTTGGATCTTGGCTAGATCCACATGTATGCCATGCTGATCAATGACGTAGCCTAGGTAATGGACCCTGTCCATGCCGAAGGATCATTTTTCCAAGTTGGCGTATAGCTTGTGTTGCCGCAGGGTGTGCAGAACATGCTGAATATGCTGTAAGTGTTCAACCCAAGTCTTGTTTTAAATGAGAATGTCATCCAGATACACCACTATAAAATTGTTGGTGAATGGTCATAGGATATTGTCCATCATCCTCATGAAAGTGGCTGGAGCATTCATCAAACCAAAGGGCATGAACAACCATTCAAAAAGGCCTTCCTTTGACTTGAAGGTGATATTCCATACATCTGTTTGTTTTATCAGGACCTGGTGGTAGCCAGAATTCAGATCAATCTTACTGAAGTATTCCCCCCCCGTGAGTTGATCAAGGAGGTCGTCGATTCAGGGAATCGGGTACTGGTTTCTGACTGTGATTTTATTCAGAGCCCGGTAATCAATGCAGAGTCGTTAGGTTCCATCTTTATTCTATACCAACACGATTGGGCTCCCGCAAGGTCATGAGCTGGGATGGATGTGCCCCTTGTGGAGCAGTTCTTGGATCTATCGCTTGATCTCCTCATTATCTAATAGAGAGTGATGATAGACTGGCCCATTGGGAAACAATGCATCGGGGGTCAGATCGATGAGGTGCTTGACTTGGTAGTGCAAAGGTACCCCGATAGGTGAGGAGAAGATATCCGAGTATTCTTCCACGAACTTATCTACTTGCTTCTGCTGTGTGGAGAGGTTGGCCACAAAGGCCCTTTATGTGGCTGTGATCTTTCACTTATTCTGAGAGAGAATCATGAAGAAGACAAACTTCCCCATCTGAGAGATGACCTTCCTGCATTGCTTAGCAGAGATCAAGGAAATAACACTAGGTGGGACTGCCTTGGGTATCTTGAACAATTTCCTGATCAAAGTAATAATAACACTACGAGGCCTAGACTCATATACAACATGATGTTTCCATAAATAAGGTTGGCCCAAAATAACATCACAAACTTCGAGAGGAGAAACATCACACTGTTGGCTGACGCGAAGATCGCTTCCTTGGCAGAGCCATCCAATGGTGTAGGGTTGTGGGTGCGATGTTGTCGGCAGGAAAAACCGCTTGACAAAATCTGTTGAGATGAGGTTCTTCTGGCTACTGCTATCAACGATGAAGTGCAGCGAGGTGAATTTTACCTACATCCGTGAATGCAAGAGGCACTCTCCTTCTTTTGGCTCGTTTGGTTCACCAGGCTAGAGCTTGGTGGTAGCAACGGTGGCACTGGGTTCTGCATCAATGGTCCATCTTCCCCTTTCTGGTTATGGCTATGAGTTAGAAACCACATCTGATTCAGAGGCTTTCACTTCGGCCACCAACGATTTCTTTGAGCAGTAGTCAGCAGTGGTATGCCAAGGGCTCTTATGGAAGTTGCACCACTTCCTGGTATCTTTCTTTGTCTTTTCGGTGTCCTTATTTTCTTGTGGCTTGGACTAGTTGTTCTGATATTGTCCATATTTGCTCTGTCCTTTGTTCATTGGGTTGGGGCCTACCTTTCCTGGCTTTTTTTGTGAGGGGTTCTCAGGCCCAAATTACAGTGTCTTTTGTTTGAGCTTCTGCTCCATTTTGACGACATATCTGTAGGCCGCGCCCAAGGATGAGATGTCAAGAAATTCCATTTTGGTATGGATTTATCTATGCAGAGCACCGTGATACTTGAGCACCAGATGTTGCTCCAAATATTTGATACCCATCTTGGTGCGCAAGGTATAGAAGATATTTGTGAAATCTGGCACTACTTGGTCTCTTTCTTGCCACAATGTGCTCCATTTGGCATACAAGTCGTCATAAATTTTGATAGGGTAGTATTGTTCCTTAATAGCATCCCTGAAGGATTACCAGGTGGCCGTGACTGTAAATAATGAGGGTTCCTTTGTTTCCTTTTTCTCACATAAATTTTCCCACCAATCTTTGACATGGGGAACGACTTTGAGGAGCACAAAAGTAATCTTTTGCCTATTCAAAAAGTTATGGACAAAAAATACCCTTCTAGTAGATTCAACCACTTGTCTACAACATCTGCGTCTATCTGAAATTCAAATATAAGAATAACGAAGTTTGTTTGTACCTTGAAGGGGGCGACGCCTCCGCTTGAAGAAGATGCCTTGCCTATTGGTATCCACCGAAGGATTTGCGTGAAACTATCCATCATATCGTTCCTTTGTTGCCTGAGGGATTCCTCAATCAACAGTTTGAAAGGATCTCTTGTCCCATCATATTTATTTTCTCCTACCATGAGAGGTCGCTTGGGCGTGCGAGAGATTTTGTCCTCAAGAGAAACAAGCTCGAGACCCAACTCTTTGTGCTCCGACCTCGTTGGGGACATGCATTAAGACGGCAAGGAGAAGACTGCTCTGATACCACTGATCCGGATTTTATGATCATAATAAAATGACTACAGATTATTAACACAAAATAACAGAGATACAGTAAAACTGGTTTTCTATTCAATAAGGAAATAAGCTGAAACTGTAAAATGCAGCAGAAGCAAGCTTGCTGGAATGGTGGCGGCTTATCTCTGAGAAGAGATGTGACGAATACACTCATTCGAAAGAAGATGATTAAAATGAGGCTTCGAAGGCCTTTTTACAATAAACAGGAATTCCAAAAACCATATACATCCAAAAACCTAACCCTAGGAGATGAAGCGTCAAAAGTCATGTGGGCCCCGTTTGGGTAAGTTAGTACATCAACTTCCCGGGGTCGTAACTTTTGCATACGATCTCCATTTTAGGTGTATGATAGCCCATTGGAAAGGTATCATTGAGGAGATTAATTTTGAAGGAAATATCGAAGGAATTTCCATATTTCTCCCTGTTTTCCCAAAAAAATTCGTTTAGGGCGTCAAAACGACTCTGGAAGTGAAAAACTGCTAAACATAGTAAATTACCAAAATTGCTAGAAAACTGTTTTGAGCCAGTTGGAGAAGGTGGGTGGCCACTGATATCCACCTGGATAATTTTCTCTATCCCTTGTCTTGTGGGTTGGGGCTTCCTTTTCCTTTCTTCGGCTGTGAGGAGTTTGCAAATCCAAATTCTCACCTCTTCTTCTTAAATTTCTGCTTGATCTTGAAAACATATCTATAAGCCGCACCTAATGATGTGATGTCCAAAAAATCCATTTCTATTTGAATGTATCTATGCATAAAACCACAATATTTGAGGACTATATTTCTTTCAGAGTCTTTGATACCCAATTTGGTGCACAGGGTATGGAAAATGCTGGTGAAATCTGGTACTATCTGGTCCCTTTCCTGACGCAACTTGGTCCATCTTGTGTACTGGTCCTCGTAGCTTCCAACATGGTAGTAATATTGTTTAATGACATCCTTGAAGGAATCCTAGGTGGGGGAGGCCATAAATATTGCATATTCCTCTGTGGCCCTTTGGTTAGAGTAAGTATCCCACCAATTCTTAACATGGGGACGACCTTGAGGAGTGCAAAAGTAATATTTTCCCTATCAGAAAAATTGTGGACCAAAAAATACCCTTTGAGAAGATTCAACCATTTATCTACAATATCCACATCTATCAGTCCTTCAAATAATGGAATATCAAAATTTACTTGTACCTTGCAGGGGTTGCATGGCCACTTGATGAAGATGTGTCTCCTGTGGGCAACTGCCGAAGGATCTGTGCAAAGTTGTCCATCAATTTGTTCCTTTTTCACACAAGGGATTCCTCGAGCAACAATTTAAAAGGATCTCCTACTCCATCATCTTTCTTCTCGTCCCCCATGATTTTTTTTCAGGCTCGACACAACCTATCTTGCAAAGGCTTGACTGGTTCGAGTTCCAACTTCTTGTACCCAGATTTTGTCGGGGACATGCACAAAGAAAAACAAATGAGGAGCATACCACTCTGATACCACTGATACAAATTTATGAGTGGAAAAAAATGAATAACATATTGAATATAATAACACAGAGATACATAGAACAAAAACATATATCCAATGAACAATAACTTCTATTGAATAAAGAAAATAGGCTGAAACTATGAAACTGTAGAACTAAAAACAACTTGCTCGAATGGTGGTAGCTATCTCTGAGAAGAATGATTAAAATGACGCTCCAAAGGCCTTTTTAACATTACTCATGAATGCTAAAACCCTAGACATCTAAAAACCTAACCTTAGGAGATGAAATGCCAAAATTTATGTGGGCCTCGATTGGTAAGTTTGTACCTCAACTTCCCGGGGTCGTAACTTTTGCAAATGACCCCCATTTTAGGTGTGTCATAGCCCATTGCAAAGATATTTTCGAGAACTACACATTATGATATCAAATTGTGACTCCATCTACACTTTGATTGTGGAAATCCAAAAAAAACACTGTTTAGGGCCCTAAAACGGCCTTGGAAGTTCAAAAACACGTGCTAGCATGAAAACTTCCAAAATAAGCCAGTTGGAATAGGTGGGTTGCCACCAATATCTACTTGGATTCTTTGTAGGGATTCAAGAAAACCTCAGAAGTGAAAACCCCATAATTAGAAATAAATTTCATCATTACAGAGAAACATGTTGAACTAAAAACTGTCAAGATGAGCCAGTTGGAATAGGTGGGTGGCCACCAATATCCACCTGGATAATTTAGGGCATCATCAATTGAGGATCCTTCCCATAGATTAGAGGAACAAAGGGGAAATTTTAAGTCAAACCAAACAAATTTTGTGAAGGGGTATTGTAGGAAAAAGTGGGGAATATTTTCGTTGCCCTGTTTGAAAAGGGAACCTTTTCTTGTGCTAACAAAAATTCAATTCTAAAGATTTTTCAAGGTGGGGGATTTGTTAGTTATAAGGAGCCACATGAACAATTTTTATTTTGCAAGGCAGTTCAATTTCTATAAGGTGGTCCCCCACCAAAGGGATGGCTCTTCAATATGTTCAAGTATGAACGACATGTATCTGTGCTTTGGAGAACAATTTCCTGAAAGGTTGAATCACCATATCAAGGAGTCCTTTTTATCAAATATGCTGACCATGATAGTGGTAAGGGATGTAGTGTATTCCTGCCTTATAGTGGCATGGGATTCATTCATGCCTATTTCATTCCAAGTTAACCATTGAGTAGTGCGTTGAGTCATATCCCTTCTAGCAATTTGTTGAAGATGTACAAAACCTTCATTATTCAGATCTTGAATGACTGGTTCTGGGAGAATGTGTTTTCCTTGGCATTCTATCCAAGGGTCCTCTCCAATATGCAGGTTTGGAGCATTCCCAATTTTCCAGATGAACCAGTTCCTAATCAGAGGGAAGGAATTTACTGTGTCTTTCCAAATAGTAGATCCATTCTTTGATGTTTTATGTGGCATCTTGATCCAGTCAAGGGTGGAGGTCATAGGGAAGTATTTCTCTTTGACTATGTGGGTCCAAAGGAAAAAATTGCTGACAATTCCACATACATTTTTTGCAGCCATGGTTTGTGCAAAAAGGGGAATAGTTTTTAGACCCCAACCTCTAAAAGTCTTAGGGGATGAAATCCTTTTTTTTATTCCATAACCAAATATATTTTATCGTCCAAACCAAGCCAGAGGAAACAAAATGTGATATGACTAATTTTTTCAAGAATTCCCTTTGGTACCCAAGATAAGGATGTATAATAGACTAGGATGGCCTCAAAAAATGATTTGACTAGTACCAAATTGCCTGCTTGGGATAACCATCTATTTTGCTAGGATACCGATATTTTTTCAATTTTTGCACAGAGCCATTGCAAGTCTCATTTGCTGTTTTCCTTTAGAGAAAATCTGAGGCACTTCATACCTTCCAATTTTTTTAGGATAGGAGTACCCAAATTTTTGGAGATATGTTGACATTCAGAGTTAGATAGTCCCCATGATAAGAGGGAGGATTTTTCTTTGTTTATATTCATTCTTGTAGCTAAGCATAAGGTATTTAGTATCTCTTTTAGGGTGGAGATGTAAGAGATGTTTCCTTCACAAAATATTAATATATCATCTACAAAGAGGAGATGGGTTAAGGAAAAATTCATATTGATTTTTATACCTTTGATATTAGTTGCGGTGACTTCTCTATGTATGATCCTGCTAAGACATTCAACCACCAATAGAAAAAGGAGTAGAGAAAGGGGACATCCTTGACATAGACCTTGTTCTAATCTAAATAAAGGTGAGACTGAGCCATTGATGAGGAGAGAAAATGAGGTAGAAAAGATACAAATCATCACCTAGGAGATGAAGGAGTGGTAGAATCCAAAGTGTTTAAATATGAGTATGATGTATAGCCAACTGACTTTGTCGAAGGATTTGGAGAGGTCAACCTTGTAAGTTATGGATATCTTCTTTTGGTTGTGTATGGAGTGTAGTCCTTCTTGGGATATGCCAATAGCGTGATGTATTTTTATGCCTTGGAGGAAGCCAAATTGTTCATCTGACATGTTCTCACTTGGGATGCCTTTTATTCTATGAGCGATGATTTTATAAATAATTTTGTAGACATTGTTGCAGAGAGAGATAGGTCAGAAGTGGTCAAAACTTGTGGAGTTGTCCACCTTTGGAATGAGAAATATGAAGGTGACACTAAATGGGGCATGTATCTGTCCTGATATTTTCGAGTACTCGACCATGTTTGAAAGGTCCTTACCAATGAAATTGAAACATCCTCGATAGAATTCAATTGGAAAGCCATTCAGACCTGGGATTTTGTCTTTCTATATGATGTTTTCCAACTCTTGTTTAGTGATTTCTTCCATTAGTCTCTAGTTTACCTCAAGGGAGTTGAACCTAGGGAAAAGGCCTGCCACTTTGATGATGGAGTCTATGTTCATCCGGGACTCAACTTTGAATAGGGATTCAAAGTGTGAAGTTCCTTCTTGTGCAATGTCCTCAAAGGATGTTTTCTTAGTTCCATTTCTTCTATAAACAAACCATATTGTGTTGTGGAACTTTATATTGTTTGAAAATGATGAAATAATTTTGTGTTTTCATCTCCAGCTTGCAACCATAGGGGTCTACTTCTCATTCTCCACTCTTTTTCTTTGTTTTGGAGGATTTTTCTTCTTATGAGGTCCAAGGATTTGTATTCTTCCTTCTGTTCTTTTGAGAGAGGTTTTGAGGTTTATTTTGAATTCTACTCCATCATTTTTCCTCCAATTTATGACAGGGATTTGTTTTAATTTTGCTTCCTTTTATTGTTCCAAGAGATGGAGGTTTCCTTGGCCTTTTTTAGATTTCTTGAATTGTATAGCTAGCGATTCAAGGAGGTGAGGGTTGTAAGGCACCCATCACTCTTTTATTGTAGTAATATATTAAGGGGAGTCCAACCAAAGAGGGTTGAATTTGAAGGGGAAGGGGGGATTCTTCCCATCACCCGCTAGTTCGAACAGAATGGGATTGTGATCCAATATTCCTCTCGAGGCCACCCATTGTCTGGAAAGGAGAGGGCCCTATAGGAGGGATTCCAAAAGAAGGAATATATGAGGCCTATTTTCTACCCTATCATTCCATTCTCTCATGCTCCTCCAAGTGGGGATGAATTCTAAAGGTTGAATCTCAGAGAGTTCGACTTCATCCAGTATCTGAATAAACCAATCTGAGAGGGGGTTCTTCTAGGAATAGGTCAGAGGGGGTTCTTCTAGGAATAGGTCCCCCAAATTTTACAATCTTGCAAGGTGAAGTTTAAGTCCCTTGCCATGAAAAAAAAATGATGCAACATCTTTGAGTTGAAGAAATATTGCTAGTTTTGCTTATTGTCTACATAAGGTCCGTATATGTTGATGCAAAGGAAGTCGAGGTTTAATTCATTTGAGAATAAGTGAGTGTACAAAATTTAAGGAGAGGCCTAGGAATTTAAGATATTTAGGGATACTTTCTTCCAACCTATGATGATTCCTTCTAATTTTCCATGGGCATTGAGTGCGAGGAACTCCCATCCTGAGAGGGAGGAGAGAAGGAGTATTCAACTTTAAGTCCAACAATCATGGTTTATTTTAGGAGAAGAATGGAAGGGGATTGAAGATCATAGATGATTTTGAAGGATAATAGTTTTTGCAGGGTTAGTTATCCCACACCAATTATGTGAGAGGATAATCATTTTGGAACTAGGCCCATGGCATTTTCTCTAAGGGCCCTGATGAGAGTATTTTGTTTCTTGGATCGAACTTCATAGTTTACAAGTTTTTGGGCATGTACAAGGTAGCATTTCCTTTTGGGAGAGGAGGGTTTTTTTTCCTAGGGTTCAGAGACCCCAAGTCCCCTAGATTGTCCCTAGTGTGAGGAGGAGAGGGTTCAAGAAAGGGANATGGGGAGAGTGGGAGTCAGAGAGGGTTAGGATGGTCAGTGGGGGAAAGGGGACCTTAGAAGGGATAGGGATGAGAGGGTCTGAAGAGATTCAAGTGACTTCGAAGAGACTTGATAGAAAGGGGACTTCCAAGGGGTCTGCAACTGCTGAAACCGTGTTCAAATCACACACAACAATTAAAAGAGAAAGGGGGGTAAAAAAAATGGGAGAAGAAGAGACATTAATTGTGATGTCGGCCGCACACACACTGCTCAAATATGGGGCCACCTCTTTTTATGGAGCTTGGGGGGATTCGGGAGGATCTGTTGAACTGTGAAACCTTAGAGAGGCTGGAAGTTTCTCCTTAAAATGCCTATTTTTGGAGGGGGAGTCCCCACCCCGAGTCTTCTTTGTCTTGCTAGCTATTATGTTCCCTTTGGCATAGTCGCTGACAATGTGGCCATAAGAGTGGCATTGACTACATTTGAAAGGTATTCCTTCATAATCCAATGATTTTTTGAAATAAGTGCCTTTGAATGTAATAATTATGTCCTCTATGAGGCCATCTGAGAGTTTGATGCCAACCAAAATCCTATCCATGTCCATGTAGCTCGAACTGGAAAAAGAGTGGTCTTCATCATAGTAGATGCCTATAGAGTTTCCTATCTCCTTAAGGACTTCATGAGACCAAAATATCAGGGTGAGGCTTGGGATTATGACCCACACATGAACGTATTCGACCTTCTTAGAAGTAGCATAAAAATCCACAGACCAATTTTTTAGGAAAAGGGATTGTGTTCCAAAAGTCCAAGAACCTGAGAGAATTTTGTGAGAGTCCAGGGGAGAGCGAAAGGTTCACCTTTTTCCAGGACTACGCATTTTGGAGCATATTTGAGGACTAGAAGAAAATTCTGAGCTACCCATTGTCTCACGATGTTTACTGAGAGGCGTTTGTTGATGAATCATCCAACTAGAGTTTTATTTTGTATGGTTGCGATTTCATTTAATTGGATTTTCTCTCTAAGGATCAAGTTTGTATCTCCTAATTTTTTCTTGAGACAAATATTTACCTTCCTTCGATATTCCATGCTGACAATACTAGGGATAGAGGCTGAGGAGACCATAGATCTTGGGAGGTACCCATGGAGAATATGCTCAGAGAGAAATTTCTCGATGAATCCATTTTTCTGGTGGTTTGTTGGAGGAAATAAATATTCTGAATATGTCCAAGGGGGAATTCAATCGATGAAAGACACCTCATAATAGAGGTGGATGGGCTATACCAGGAATTCATTCCTGGAATCATGGGAGGATTCTTGTTCAAGGTCTTCACACCGGGAGATAGGGGAGGATTTGATCATTGGTTCACATGTAATCAAAGGAGGGGTCCTATCACAAGAGTGTGATGTGGTGTTGCATGAGGAAGTGGTCGGGAAAGTGCAAAGGGATGGGCATGGTGATTTTTCAAGGGGGAGAAATATGTCAGTATCAGGGGGGATCAAATCCAGACGAGGGATCCATGGGGGGAGATGGGACGTGTGTCATCTAGATGTTTACTTTGGGGTGAGGATCGTCCAAATAATATAGGAGCTCCTCTTCCTTGTAGGCCATAATGAATTGAGGAGGCGAAAAAGTCTTATGTTAGGCTGATGATCCCTGATGTCATGTGTGCTCTATAGAAACCATAAACCTTTGACAAACAATAGATCACATGCTTCTTTTTC
>JASDQU010306022.1:214158-228544 GCA_032191745.1 Picea mariana | reverse complement strand
CTAGGGGGTTGGTGCTTCCTTCTAGTGGGTGCTAGAGAAGACAGAGAGTCGGTGCTCTCAGCAAGTTACAGCTTGCAAAAACAGAGGTTGTAGCCTCATAATGATTTGGTGCTCATATGTATGATAATGTAAAGAATGTAGATAATACTTATCATATAAAGAAAAGGAGGTTTTTACCCTGTATGGGTTTCCTAAGGAATTATCTGTCTCTGTATTTCTCATATATGTGACTGATGCTGAATGTCCCTTTGTTTATTTCTCTGCATTATTGTGATCATCATTGAGTGCCTTGTAAAGATTTTAAAAGAAGCATAATTGTTTAAGCACGGTAACAACTGATTCACCCCCCCTCTTAGTTGTCCAACATTTCTTTGGGGGTTCTTCTTTGAATTTTCCTTTCTCCATTGCATCCTTTGATGAAGTTTCTTTCTTAGGTTGATGTGAAGAAGGTGTATTGATATGAAGTTCCGTTTTAGGATTTCTCTTTGAGGGGTTTGCAGGAACCTATTTTCTTCTGAGGTTGTACTATTTCTGAAGCTGCATAATAACATTTTGATATCCCTTCTTAAACTCCTCTATTTCCATTGAAAACATATCATCATTATCTTGCATAAACTTATCATTTTCATCCATAAACTGACCATGTTCTTCTTTAGTTAAGAACACATTTGTTTCTGTATCATCACATCAATGCATATTTCCTTCAATTTTTGGATCAAAATATTCATTTACATAGTTTTTTTGGAAAGGTGGTTTTATTTGCTGATCACCTTGATTTCTTTGGTCTCTTTTCTCGATCTGTGGAACTAGAGCTCTTCTAAAAGTTTGATTTATGGGCTGAAAATCAGTTTGATCTCTGGTGGCAGGATTATTATCCAAGGACATTGTTTCCATAAATATTTCCATAGACTTCATCATCAAATCAAATTTCTCATTTGACAATGGAGAAGTTGAGGGTTATGCTTCTGCTTGGACATTTTTCATATCCCTGTCAAGATTGTTTTTGTTCTTCCCTGAGGCCATATGATTTACCTCCACTTCATTTGCATCACTCATCATGTCATATAGTGTATTGTATCTCCTTTCTGACAACAACAAGGAAAAGTCACTTTCAAAAGAATCAACATATCAAAGTTGGGCAACTCCAGGAGGGGGTTTTACTTCAGTAGGAATCAAATTGTAAACTTTCATAAATCTAGTTGAAAACACTTGTACTGTTTCATTAGGTGATCTCTTTATGTTATTGTACTGAGTTAGAAACTAAAGATGATTCTTCTTGTCACCCCACCTTTCAAGGAAAAGTGTTTCAAACATTGCAAAATCAACGATTCTTGTTGTAGGAAGAGATTTGAACAATTTTCTAACTTCTCCTGAAAGACTTTGTGAAAACAGTCTTACTTTTGCATCGTCATGATCTACCTCCTCTAGGTCAACAAAATCATTAAGCCAATCTAAATTTTTTTGAGCTGAAGCATTTTCCTCAACATAATATGATTTTATCCTTTGGGCATAATAATGAGGAAAATCATGTAATTGGGTAGGCAAGGAAAGAGGAGAAAATATGGCTTCCATGTCTCTAGGAGGAGTTTGAAATGGCTGAATGGTCTAAGTAGAAATTGTAACAGTTTGAATAGGGGTAGTTGAGATCAAAGTTTGGAATTTTTTCTCATCAAATATGATTTCATTCAAATTAGATTTTGATCTAGATCTAAACAAGGTTTGTTCAAATTTTAAATCAAAGTTAAGGTCATGAATTCTTTTTACCCCATCTTTGGGAAAATATAGATTTCTGTCCAGGAAAGAAAATGAGTTGATTTTCTTTTCTTTTCTTTTGTGTAAGGGTTTCTCAGGATCAAACACAAATGCTATAAGTTCTGGATCACAGTTCCTTCTAGTGTAAATTCTTTTGGGAGACATGATTTCTTATTTTCTTTAAAAACTTTATGCTACTAATATTATTAAATGAAGTCGTCAGGGTAAAAATAGTTCAACCAATAAAGGTGTTTGATTCACTACTACCCTCAAGAATCAAATCTAAAGCTTTTAGTCATTCCTTCCCAGGGAAAATTTTCAATTTTGTTCTCGGCATTGGAGCCAAAATGTTATCGCTAAGTAAATTGTTGGGTTGAAGAAACAATCTACAAAGGTAACATAAAAACCAACTTTAAGACTGGAAAATAGCCTTTCCAATCTAGAGAGGGCTCTCTTTGAGGCTTGATCTCTGATAGATAGATTGTTTTTTAACTGAAGGCTAGATTTAGATGTTTGAGATAGTTTTTTCAAGGTTTGTTGACAAGGAGGTATAGTACCTCTAGGGCTCTGGAGTCAACTGCTGAAAACAAAAAAAAAAATGACTGGTAGGTAGAACTCCTTAGAGGAACAAAGGATAAATAAGGTGATGAACTTCAGTTTTGAGTTTTATTATGCAAGGTGAAAGAAGAACAGAAACACATAACACAATTAGAGCATCATAAAGGATGAATTCTGACCTTAGTTAAGAAGATAAACAAAATTTAAATCAGTTAAGTCTAGAGCACCATTAAATGAATTCTAGACCCTTAATTGTCCAATTTAAAAACAAGAAAAGTGAATATGAAAGTAAGTACACAAGGAATACATACAGATAAAGAGTACAATCTTCAGATCACCACCATTAGAATATTTTTCATAATGAGTTCATGACTTCTGCATTTGTATTTCTATTAGATTCAGAAAATTACATTGAAGATGAAAATGTCTATACTTTTTCCAACTCACCCTTATTTACATCAAAATAATCAATATATATATATAAAAATAATGCCACACTTGGCTACTAGGTTCGAACTACTACATCCTAGAATGATGGATCTAGTTTCTTTCAAAGATAAGAACAACTTCTACAAAATTTACTAAAAATAGAAAATCTGATTTTTCCAAGCATAACATAACCAAAATATCCTTTACAATCATAGATATTTGAGAAACATTCGACCATATGGTTGTGATGAGTCATCAGGTCCATCTAGGGGGCACCTCAAGTCATCATGTGCACTGTTGGACAAATTTGTCACCCTTTCATATCGAATTCTGGTTAATGTTGCAGAAATGATGGCTACAACATTTGTGTAGCGACATTGCGTAGTGAATGTCCATGTTGTGGTTGCTCATGCTTATCCAGCTGGAAGCAAAGGTTGGGAACCATGCATCTTCCTCAAAACTTGTATTCCTTTCATCACATATCCTCCTTTCTGATTAGGTGAGTTTATAGCATTTGCATAGCGAATATTCGCTACACAAGTGTTGTGTATGACTATTTCTTGGTTAAGACAACAAACTATGCACAACAAATATTTCATGTTATCACCTTGATGAAACGACCCTTCATCAGAATAAAAATGTATGTTTTCCACAACTTTAATGATGTGAACAAAACTTTGGCCTGGTTCCATACCTATAAAAGACAAAAATAAGGCTTCCTCACTCATATTTCTATAACTTCAACAAGGAGATTTAGCTTTTCCTTGGCTTATTCATCCAATTTCACTTGTAATATTAAAGCCCAATTTTCTTTTCTCAATGAAATGTTATGTCTCTTTAAATTTCCCACCCACCTCAACAAGGATGCATTCCTCTTCAACTTTGGCTGAGCATTAGAAAGGGTTGCACATGCATTTTCTCTAGCTGGTATGCATTCTTTAAGATGCCTCATGGCTCTGTCATTTGATAACCTCCTTTCTTCCCTTAGCTTAATGAATACATCTTGAGATTCTCTTAGCTTCTTATTCAACCATATTATGTTCTTTTCTCCTTCTGTGGGTGAAGTAGGAGATTTCTGACTTTCTTCTTGCTTGCCCTGTATGTATGGATTACTCTTCCTGGCTGAGGACCTTGTCAGAGGTGATGTGGGTTTGTCTACAAATGTGGTCTGAGGACCTTTCCTGATCTTCCTTCCCTTTGACATTTATTGCATAGGAATTGCTTTTCTCCGTGGTGTTTTTGCTTTAGGAGTCTTCTATGTTAGTTTCCTTTTGAATTCTCTGTTCTCATGGTAGAGTTGGGCTATAATATGCTGAGATTTCTTGAGTTTGTACTGCATCTCTTTGACATCTGAATATTTCTCCTCTGGTTTCACTTGCTCCTCATCCATCTCCTAGGATGCCACTTCAACAAACTTTGTTTGAACTATGGGTATAGGAAACCTCCTAGCAGATGACCTGGTGAGTGGCTTACTGGAAGCATGTTCTTCCTTGGGTTCATTAGTTAATTTTAGTTTTCTTATTTTCTTCAAGACTGGCTAACTGGCTGATGGATTCTCATTCTCTTTTCATTTTCCTCTTTCAGCAGTACCTCCTTATTTCACTCCTGAACTATTTTGTGTTGATTTCTCAGTACACAAGGGGGTATCTCCTTTAGGATCCAAGGAAATGTTTGATGAGGTAAAGAAGGAATCCCAATCCTTGTTCAAATTTCTAAGATCTTCAACCACAAAAAACTTCACCAAGGAAAAGTGGAACAAGCTACTCTTTCGTTGGTCAACTCTGTCTTGGACTTTGTCTGCCATTTTTCCCAGGATTCTATATAGGCAGAAGGGTAAGTTTAGGGGGATTTTCCTTGTGAAATTCATCAGGAGCCTTATGTGGTATTGATATACCCTATCAAACCTACCCTCATAAGTAAAGTATTTCTAGATTATCCTCAAAATCTTCTCATAAGGTTCCTAAATATATTCCATGGGGACAGTGACACCAATTTTCTAATTTCAGTATTTGGGTTTGAGAAAACCAATATAAAATGAAGGATCTAAGGGAATACCTTTAAAACACCTCTCTTCCTATGTAGCGGTCTTTGTAGAAGCTGATATGGGTTCTTTTGATAATGGAAAAGTGAACCCTGCAATGGTTGTGTTGACACCATTAAAGTTAAGAGAAAACTACTTGGTTAGCTACACACTATACTCCTGAACCTTTTCATAGAATCTCATACATCCATATTTTTCAAAGGACACCATGTATGCAGGGTCTGAGTTCACCAGAGTTAGGTCTGAGTTCACCAGAGTTAGACCTTGGGGTTCATATCTGAAAAATGTTTCTTCCCTTGTATTTCTTCTTTCCCTGTGAATTCATGGTTCTACGATGTCTTCCTTGCAAAATTAACTCCTCAAAGAAGAAAAAATTTCACACTCAACATGCAAGCTTATGCAGAAAACTAGGATGGCTAGGGCTTGGATCGAATGAAGCAAACCTAGTTTTAATGTGAATTCCTTCAGAGGATAAAATTGCAATGGGCTCCACGAAAGGCTCTTAGATATTTATTGAAACTGATGAAGAGTGAGAAACAAAAAATAGTGTGACTGGATTGCATAGCGAATGTAAACACAGAAGGTTTGCGTAGCGACTAGCAACCCACAACATTTGTGTAGTGAATGAAGTTTTTGTAGTCAAGAGATTTGGCACTTGTTGGATAGGTCATGGAATCTGTATAGGTCATGAAAGAGATGAAGAAAGACAAAAGGGTGTCCAATATACATGCCTGAATGGATAATGAGCGAAATTTGAAATGAGAAGCGGTTATTCAAGGTGACAAGACATTTGAAGAAAAATTAGGAATTTGCACAACGAACTTGCACAACGGGTACACTTTTGAATATTGCAATGATACGAATGACATGAAGTGTCATGATTGTCGCTTATCTAACCTCATGAAAGGTGATGATGAACCATAATACCTTTGGACATGACATTCACCCTAACCTATGACTTGACCTTAGCACATAATTTCTCACTTTTTAATCTGATTCAAGACATAGGAAAAAGTGGACCATTACAAATTGAACATGATGGACTTTTACACTCTTGACTCTTTTCTTTTTATGATAGTGTTTTATGAAAAAGACAATACACCATGTTGAGGAAAAGATATGAATTATCTTACTCAAGCATTTTTGAATCTTTCCTGGCCAAGACAAGATAGTCGGGACTATCACCCTATGTTTAATAGCCTCAAAAATATTTTCCCAATCCACAAGTATTAATTACAAGGGTTTAGGCTGATTTTTTTATGAAAATAATGTTGCAAAATAACATAAATGTTTTATATAAGTTTCTGAAAAATATACAGATTCCAAAAAGTAAATGTGGAGATCAAAAAGAAAAAGTAACCAAATCACATATACACACAAATGAGATAGAATAACAATCTTCTTTATTTCATTCCAAGAAATCAAAAAGTATCCTTCTCGTTACAAAATCCCAGTGAGGGCATGGACCAAAGTCCAATTTAGAGATCCTCGATGAAAACCATACAAAAGGATTCTGACAAGAAGTAAAAAGTGAACTATATAATCTAGATCAGCTTGCCACAGACTACTACCAATTTGACTCTGCAGAATATCATTTATCAACTATGAAACTTAATCCATAAACATACAAGTATACACATACTATCAAAGATATATCAACACCTTTAAAACAAACATATGAATGATTTAGTTCAGTTCTGAACCTTGCTGTCTACAATAGGACCATGCTGTCAAAAAGAGAATTAGGCTCTGAATGAACTCAAGAATGAATGAAAACTGAAACTATCTCATGAAAACAAAAGAGAAAACCTAAGTATTGCTTTCTTATTCTATTCTCCTCTTGCTTCTTCATCTCATTTGTCTTTTATGCATTCCAAATAAGTTGAAGTAGTTCACCTACTTCCTTTGGTTATGTTAGTTGAACTTAAATAATTTTAGTTTAGGATAAACAATAATAATAATAATAGTTAAGGGTCTTTATTTAATAATAACTAATTAGGTGGGACCCCTTGTGACTCCCTTCTTTTATTCTTTTAAAAAATAAACACAATTGGATAATCATTTAAACACATCCCGCCTTGTAACTCCCTTAAATACCTTCAAAATTTGAATATTTAAATATAAGGAATAATTCAAATCATATCAAAAAATATGTAAATATTCACATAAACCAAAATATCCAAAAAATAGCTTGTTGTCCAAAACTTTCTGTAGACCATTGTCTTCAACAAATCAATCATAAAAAAACATAAATTAAAATTCATACTTGCCACTCTAACAGGAAATCCTTCTTTTATCACTGCTATCCCCTTTGGATTTCCTGGAATTAGCCTTTGGTTGATTTGAACCTTGAGGATATATCTCACTCATAACATGAGAACAATCATCCTTTAGATGCATATGAGAGGACACTAATTTTCAAGAGTCGTTTGAAGGAGAGGAATGGGAGGCAACAACTTTTCCTTTATCTTTCACATGGGGGACATCGGTTTTAAGCCTTTTACTAACATGAGAGGATTGAATAGGTGAATGCACAATGGAAATTTGAACATTAGGATTTATAGGTGGTGGAGGAGGTAATGAAAAATTGGGTCAGCCAGGATGGTAAGAGACTTCCAAATTGACAATCTTCTGCCATCCATCATTTGCAGGAACTTCTAGTTGCAAGGAAACATGAGGAGGCACATGAATACCAAGGATATTTTGTGGCTAGAAGGGATGTCTCTCTGGTCTTGGTTGTACTATCCCTTTCCCGATCCAATTGAAGAAACCATCTTGAAACAACCGGTTCAACTCCTAGGGGTCAACATCAAAATGAATAGAGAATCTAGGCCTTCTAGGCCCTCTGTTCCAGTTACCTCTCCCTCTATTATTTCTTACATGGCTGCACCTGCTGAAGAAAACCATCCTGTATGCAACAATTCATCAGTACCTAGCCCTTAACAAACCATACATGACATTCTTCTTGCATGAAACAATATTTGGCTCACAAATTGACACAAGACCCATGTAAATCCATCCATAAAAAATCATTTGATAATTTCCAAGTGTGCAGGGGGTGAATAGGGTTCATGAGACATCTGGAGGGAGTGTAATGAGTGAAAAAGTAATATAATGAGAAGGGAAAAATACATGAGTACTTCTAAAAAATTCATTAAATAATTTAACTATGCTATCAAATACCAAAAATATAAGCTGCCACCTATTTCTATGTCATATCTTTTGTCATTGTTATACATAATTTTTAATTTTTTTTACAGGGATGCCAAAAATGATAATGGAATTATGAGGGGGGTATAATGAGCGAAAAAGTGATATAATGAGAGGGAATAAAATATGGATATTGTTCATAAAAATATATCAAATTAAAAAACAACCATAACTATGTTCAGATCCCATAATCCAATAAGAATTCACTCTTAAAACCAAAACCATTTAACTTTCACTTCTTACATAATGCTTGCTAACTTCTATACAATATCTATACAACTATCATGATAACATCATTTTCATATTATGATAATATAATACTTCGTTGAGGCACAATTCTTCATATTCCAATGCCAAATCATTTTCCTTTTAAGATTAAAAAGAAATATGAATAGTGATTCCAACCATTCACATCCAAATTTTATTCCTTAAACTCAAATAAGAATAGCCTGAGTATTAAACACCCTTCGTCGATTTTCCAAACACTATTTGACATAATCAATTGGGAATTAAAACTCATAATCGGGCCCCAAATCAATCAAACACAGATGTTCATCCAATAAAATCCACATAAGTATTGATTCAAAATAACATTCAACCAATAACATGCAATTTTGAGCCCGATCTTCTCATAAATTTAACATGTACATGCTTCTTTTAAAAATTTCCCAATGAGAGATAGAGCCAAATCTTGCTCAATCAACCAAGAAACCACACAATGCTCTTTTCCTTCAAATGTATTTACAACAATATCAAGATCGTTATTAGGGTTTAATACACTAAATGGAAGTAAGAACAAACAACTTGACCAAATGAATAAGTCCCCAGGGACGTAGACAACTCGTGCCTTTTAAAAAGTTATCACAGAGAAGTAACAACAAATGGCTCAATCAAGGGATAGTCTTCGAAGATACAGATAACTCATGATCTTTTTCAAATTCACCATAGACACATAACCTCTAACAATATTCTTGACAATGAGGGTTACTAAAACATGACATTCAACCACCCTAAATAGTGAACGAGAGGAAACAAACTCTTAACACTGTGAAGAGAATGCTCAAGCACAACCCATGGCCAACCAAAAAAATATACAACTTCCATTAAAGTTCTGGGTGATACTAAACCCGACTATGAAAAGTTTCCAAGCAACAAATATAATGGGGGCAGTGCCATAATACATAATAGTTCAGGGCTCGGCCAATACATGGCAATAAACACTCCAAATTTTAACAACTCATATTGCAACCTAGAGAAACGAACATATCAACCACATAGATAAAAGGAGTGAAAACCATAACACCAAGATTGGTTGCAAAACCAATGCACAAAGCTCAGAGCTTGCCAATCAAAAAACATAAATTTCCACAGAGGGAGAGACCCAAAAAATCAAGCCAATCGAGCATGCCTCTTTTGCTATTTATCCAATAAAATCACACACAGATTACACACAAAAAAGTATATCCATTTCCTTTTCCCAAAATGTCGATCATCAGAATATTCACCAGACGAAACCATAAGCATAAAACTCATACATAGTCCAAAAAAACTTAAGAAAAACACAGACCTCGAGCGATTCTCAGCCAAAAATCGATTCATAGTGCAGAGGAACCATCATGGATGGAAACATAAGGAACCATACCTAGAAAATATTGCTCGAAGGAGAGAATTAGATTGTATCTTCCTTCACCATCGAAAATGTGGAGCATGAACAACCACCAGAGAAAAAAAACCAAATGCAAGTATGGCAAGGGTGACAGGCCTCGAGGGTTGTTTGAGTGACGTGTAGTAAATGCACGTCTCTTCCTTCCCCAACCTCATTCAATTCAACATACAAGCCAACCAATCCACCATAACATTAACAACTAATTCAACCAAATATTCGATTGCTATATCCATTTACATAGTGCACCACCCAGAGTAATGTCAAAATCTTTTAACAATAAGAATCTGCCATAATATTACTACATATGCCTCACACAAATATCTTTTAACAAGTGCATAAGTCTAGTATTAAGGGTTTATGCACCCTCCTTTTGTCACAATTACACATAACCTTAGGGCTTGTATACATTCCTTTAATTTGAAAAAGATACTATATCATCCATTTCCATTATCACAAGTAAAACAATTAACCATGTTTAATTTCAATGTCAAACCAAACCGATAATGATCCTTTTATCCATAAGGAAGCCTTAATATAATTTGCAAATTGACATCAAAACAATCCAGTGCCATGCAATAATCAACCATCAACTTATGTCACCAAAACATTTAAAACCAGAATTTGAATCATCAACTGTAGAAAAATGTGTCATTATCATCACAATAGCAATAAGATATGAGTGCAACATATCCATCATAGCGCCACTAGTCTACAAGGGGGTCCCACCTACTAGTTTATTATTATTATTATAAATAAATAATAGAGCTTGGAAATCATTTGCGAGCAATATTCATCATTGCGTTTTTAAACGTCAACAAACTGGTGAATCCATAGGGAAATCTGTTTCCAATAGATTAAGAACTCATATTTTCTAGTTTCGTAGACCAGGTGAAAATTAGATCAAGGAAATAAACATCAAAATGATTATGCAACAGGGGGAAGTGGGCGTTTTAAGGGAAAAAATGATTGGGATTTTGGGAATAACTCATGGAAAGTGTTACGTGTGAGGGGGATTATCCTTGTATGCATAAAATTCAATTAATCATAGTGAAAGCATTCTTGGCTTCAAGGAGAATTTTTTTATGGCGTGCTCTTTTGAATCTCAGAGTGGAGGGAAGAAAAGGAAAGCATAAATATGGATAAAAACCAACTATCTTATCTAACAACAGTACTGGAAGCAGATAGCAATTTCAATGATGTCTTAAAGGAGGGACATCATGACAGCTGTGTTACCAAATTTTTATTGATTAACAATACTTGTAGAATAACATCGTTGTGGCAAAACTAATCCAAAATTTTATTTATGAAAATAAAAGAAGTCAATAAAAGAAATAAAACAACAGAAACGAAACAACATAAAGAAATAACAACAAAACAAAATCAAAGCAATGAAGCAAAACTATAACAAATGAATAATTCCATACAACATTTAAACTTTCAAGCTGGTTCCACATAGTGTTTTAAGTAGGAATCGTTGGTGCTATAGGAAAACAACCGCTCTTCCAAGTACTTTAGAATATAAGAATTTGGGCCATGACAAAAGCAATTTTAAAAGGACCTAGCAATAAATTTTGGAACTTTAAATGCCTTCCTCTATCAGCATGAGCTGAATCCCACATCAAGACTTTTTCATTAACTTTAAATTTGACATATTTTAAACTTTTATTGAAATATATTTTAGCAATTTGTTGTCTTCTCTTTATGTTATCCAAGGAAAACATCCTTTGTTCCTCTAAAGCCAAGAGTGAATTTATCCTTTGAGATATATTGGAAGAATTTAATTCTTCAACCTGTAGCATCAACCTGAGAGAATAAAGTTCCAACTCGGTAGGCATAATGGCTTCTTGACCATAAACAAGATGGAAGGAAGTGAAACCAGTGCTCACCTTGGTGGTAGTGTGATCTTCCCAAAGGGCATAAGTGAGGAGAGTGTGCCATTGATGAGGCTTATATTCAATGAGCCTCTTGATAATTATAACCATATTTTTGTTAGTAGACTCATCTTTCCCATTTCCTTGAGGATAATAAGTTGATGAGGTAAAATGTTTAACCCCCAGTTTAACTAGAAACTGAGTCAGCTTAGTAGAAATGAAAGTAGGACCATTGCTTGTAATAATTTCCAAAGGAAGTTAGGGAGGACAGGTTGTAAAGGCATGGGAGAAAGATGTTCTTTCCCAGAGGACTTCTAGCACTTGTCACAAGATCTTAAAAAATTATAAGAATCACGAAAAATTGAAGGCCAATAATAGCCTTTCCTGATAATATTAAAAGCAATAGTTTTAGTAGAAAAGTAGTCTCCTGCATGAATAACAGAATATGAAGATTCATGGGTCTCTTGTAACAATTTATGTGCTTCCTCATTATTCACATAACAAATTAACATACCATCGATAGATCTCCTAAACAAGAAGTTTCCCAAAATGACATATCTGGAGGAATCAAGATAGAGCCTTCTCCTTTGATGAGTATCTAAGTTTTCTGGACATCTCTGATTTTGCAAGTAATAATCCAGATCTTTATACTAGGGATGTTCAACTACAGGAAGGATTTGACTATCAAAGTAAAAAAGTGTTGACAAAGAGCTATCTTGTTCATCAGTTTCTTGACTTGCTTCTGCATGCTGAGCTAAGTGAAGGGCTAAGTCATGTCCCTTAATGGTTTTAGAAGTCATGATGGTTAGATCATGCTCCTGGATCTTGGAAATAAAATGTGCAAGATTCCCTGAAAGATAAGTCCATGAGAGAAAAAACTTGACAACAAGTAAAGGGACTTCTACCAGCCTGTGCTTACGTAAGATAAAGTGGTGAAATTTCTCATCAACTTTAACAAGAGAGAAAGCATGTTTTTCAATATAACAATATTTGAATTCATCATCTAATAATCTTTGACTCATGTAAGCTACTAGTTTTTCATATCTTGGTCATCACATTGTATGAGGATAACCGAGACTACTTACTCTGTGGCATTAGTATTGATAATAAATTCTCTCTCAAAATTTGGCTTCACCAAAACCGGTGCGAAACTGATTGCCTTCTTAATCCTTACGAAAGAATTTTTGACGTCATTAGTCCAAGAAAAGGAGCGATCTTTCTTAAGAAGATTGTGAATTGGTTTGACCATTACAAAACAATCAGGAACAAACCTAAGAACAAAGTTGATAATTCCCATAAAAGCTTGAACCTCCTTTTTGGAAGTAGGAGCAGGAAGATTTAGGATAGCAACAATCCTTTCAGGATATATGCTTATTCCTAAATCAAAGACAATGTGCCCTAGGATCTTACCCTTGGTAACGCCAAAGATAGACTTAGAAGGATTTAAAGAAATGCTGAATTTCCTGCATCGCATGAGAAACTTTCTAAGATGACCAAAATGATCCAATCGGTTCGTTGAGTACACATTTAAGTCATCAAGATAAATATGAATAATTTTGCCGATCAGATCGTCAAAAGCTATCTACATAGCTCTTTGGAAAGTGGCACCTGCATTAGATAAGCCAAAAGGCATGCGCTCATAAGAAAATGTTCCCCAACATGTAATAAAAGTGGTTTTATATTTATCCATCCTTTTTTCCTTGATCTAATTATAACCAGAAAAATCCTCAAGTAAGGACATCCTCTGTGACCCTGCAACTTCCTACAAAATCATTTCCATATTAGGGAGAGGAAAATGGTCTTTTATGCTAGCTCTATTCAATGTGTGGAAATCAATTCACAATCGGATATGAATAGTTGTTTTCCGAACAGGAACCAAATTGGAAACCCACTCAGAATACTTAACAGAGAAAATTATCCCAGCCTTCAAAAGTTTCTCCAACTCCTTCTGAATAGTCGCTTCAAGTGCGGGGTTAATGGGTATTTATTTTTGCCTAACCAGTTTTATGCCCTTTTTATAGGGATGGCATGATGTATAAGAGTAGGATCAAAACCATGAAGATCCTCATAAGACAAAAAAAAACATCTTCAAATTCACGAAGTAACTTAGCGAACATCAATTTTTCTTCATTAGTACATTGGGCACCTATATTAACATTCTTTGGGCAATCGGGTGTCCCAATGTTCAAGGAAATGGTTTCACCCACTTTCCTTTTCGACTCTTCTTATTTATGTTTCTCTTTGTCTCCTACATCATGTTGAAATGGATACTTGACACTGAGAGGGGCGGGGTGAATCAGTGTCACAAAACTTTGGACAATTTTCCACTTTTCATAAATTAACTCAAGAACAAATATTTATTTCATTTCCTCAATCAATATATTAAAGAATAAATACTTTATTTTTATTTTTAACTTGAATGAATACAAAATATCAATCTTTGAATATCTTCATCTTCAAAAAATTATGAGAGACCTAGCTCTCTCTTACAAGACCCAATTTGTAGTTCTCAGATCCAACTGAGAAATGAGGAATCCAACCCTCATAACAAGTCCCAACTTGTTGATATCATATCCAACTGAGATGTGAGGAATCCAATCCTCATACAAGACCCAGCTTGTAAACAGGAACCAACCTGATAGAATGAATCTTTATTCAATCCATTATATATAAATATATATACTTCAACAAATTCAACTACACTTTATTCTCACCATCCTTTATTGTTTATATAGTCTTCCAACTGGTGTGAATTTAAATCATTGTGTCTTTTGATATTTGAACCATTTTACCTTTTCATTTAAATGATAATATTAAACTTTAAATAATATCATTTTTCCTTTTATCCTTTATTCATAA
>JASDQU010306022.1:196148-206873 GCA_032191745.1 Picea mariana | reverse complement strand
ACTGTTTGCTGAACTTCTGGGTAGGCTGTTGGTGAGGTGCCTTCGCAACCTCTTCTGACTGGATAGGTGACTGGATCGAGACAGCTCATCTGCTAATCTAGCAAATCGCACAGTTCCTCCCATCTGATATGACCTGGCACTGTGATTTTAAGCAATCTCCTGTACACTTCGTCCATATCCGTGTACTTAGTGAATGTGGGCTTGACGACGAATATGTGCTTGATTTCATGTTGGATATCAATATCTAGCTACAGGGCCTCGATGAATGCTTTTCCCGTGATACTCCCCTGTACCCCCGCAAACTTGGAACTAGATGCTTCAGTCAACTTTTTCTTATAATCAGGGAGTGTCATCAATTTATCATTGATGACCTTCATACCAGGCAGGCCTTTTCTTTGTAGAGCATCTATCTTGTGGAAAAACCTTTGCACTCCTTGATCCATCACTTGGATTTTCTCCTCAAGCTGAAGCATGAGGCCTCTTTTGGTCAGAACTCTTTTCACCTCCAGTATAGTTTATGTCCTGTCCTCGATCTTCAATTCTTCTAGTTCTTCCCTGGTCTTTGAATTTAGGAACCTTATGATTTCATTAGCTTGAGCTGGCATGTCTCCCAGCTCTGTCCTGATTTTCTCCACAGCTTGTTTGCTCCTTTCGAGCAACTCATTCTGTTCAAACATTATTTGAAACATTGGCCATATTTCATTTATGGACTTGGAAATATCAGTCCATATCACCTCTTTGGCCTCAGCCAGAGTCTTACCTGCCACAATTTGTTTTTCAAGCTGTTGAAGCTCCTTCCTGATTTGCTCATTCACCTGCTTCTCCTTGGCTAGACTTGTCTGGAAAGAAGTCTTTAGCTCTTGGAGATTTTCCACTTCTTTCTTGAGTCTACTGATTTCAGACTCCTGCAAATTCATTCTCTCCATAGACTTGGCTAGGTCTATGGTGCCTTCTGGTACCTGCACTGTTGTTGCGGATGGAACTGCTGTCACTGTCGCTATGCTCAAACCTGCAATGGGGATAACACTTAAAGGGATGCCTTCCACTATCTTCGTCTGCTCTTTCTCCTTTAATATTTTTTCCATCTCGGCCTCCATCTCCCTTAACTGAGCATTCTGCTCCATGAGTAATCTCATCATTTCATCTTTTTCCCCTTCTTTTTCGGCTATCTCCTTCGTTTGTGGGTCCTCTGTTGGAGGGAGCTTTAGCTGCTTCCTTAAGGACGCAATGTCAACGTTTTTCTTCTTAATCATTTCTTCAGCTGCTTTGACATTCGTAGGGTCATAACCAATCTTGAGGACCAGCTCCTCCAATGTTTTGATTTTGTTGTCCTTCGCGAAAGATGATATTTTCTCCATCTTAGTTGGGTCTGGGCATTGCTCAAAGCTATCTGATACTTTGAAGCAGAAGCTGTAGCATGGGCTAAAGTGTGGAAAACCATCTCTCTAGTCTGCTTATGCAGATCCATTTGGTCCGTTGGGTGCACGTCCTTGGCCTGGAACTCAACGGTGACTCTTTTGTAATCGGATATTACTTTGGGATCCGGAACTTGTGCATGGAGGTAGGCCATATGCATCCTCCCTTTCTCTGTATTGAATGCTGAAAGGAGCCTGTGTTGAGCGGTGGCCGACTGCTTCTGAAATTGTGCATAAGCGCTGCTGGTAAGGTTCTGGTTCTTCTTTTTGATCAGGTCATATTTTTCAAAAATGCCCAATTTGGGCCCAGTCTTGCTTGGTGGAGTATCTATGGGAGAGTCTGTGGATTTGACAAACGATGCTATAATCGCCTTGTGCTGACTCGAGCCGAAAGGTGGAACAGCGGGCTTGACCTTCGGGGTGGTCCCTGTGGTGGTTGTGATCTCTTGTTCCACAGTCGTGCCTGTAGTTGGAGCTGTCCTTGGCCTTTTGGCATGCATCTTAAACTCCTTCGATGACACCTCTGTCACGAGAGATGACGATTCTTGTCGAGGCCTTTTTTCCTTGGGATTCTGAGGTGTGGCAGTGAGTGGCACGCTTGTTGAGGGAACCTGCTTTTCCATCCCGACAACAGGTTCTACATCCTCCAACGTATCAGGCTCCCATTCAGTTTGATTGGCAAATCTCTCAATTTCGGGCCTGGGCTCATGTGCATATGGGGCGTTCTTATTCCTGACTCTCATCTCAGAGATGATCCCGCAAGGATCATAATGCCAGGTGAAACTGGACAGAAATTTCATTTCCCTCAACAGTTTGTCTGCTTCATCACCCGCGCCTCTGTTATTGCAGATGAATGAGCCTATCTGCCCTTTAATCCGCAACTGTTGTTTCTTTTTAAGGGAAACAAAGTGAATATCGTCAGAATTCATAATTTGCCTAATATATTCCAGTGCGAAAACTCTTACCGGTATATATTGAAAGCTTGTAAGGTGCCAACTCGCACCCATAAACTCGGATCTCTAAATGATTCTGATAGAAGTACCAGTCTCCTATCTTCGCACTATCCGGGAGGTGTAAAATTCTTCGGACTTCATCATTTATTCGTGGCTCAGGCATGCCACTCAGCATACTTACCACAGGGTGGTAAAACTGATCAATGAATGCTGTGAAGTTGTATTCATCAGAATTGCGCTTTAGAAGAGACGTCCACACTGTGACTGGCTGTGGCTTCCCATCGACGTCCATCTTCTGCATGGAGAAATTGAATCTGTCCGCTTGGAAGTACACGAACATGTAGGCCAGAATGGATGAATACCTGAACATGCCCTCTGTGGTGAAATTCACGAATTGCTCATGGATGTTATTGGCCAAGAAGGTGTTGTAATCGAATTGAGTGGTGGGTTGTTCATCATTTGAAAAGATGGAAAGAAAACCCAGGATGGGTTCGTCTACCCATTGATCAGAATAGTACCCAAGCAGAGCACACAGGGAAGAAATAATTTGATTCCCTTTGACGGAAAACAAAGAGGAAGGATACAGGGGATTTGTGGTCGGGAGTGGAGCGGAAGTGGGGAGGAAAAGCTCCACTATCTGAGCTCTCTGCGGGAAAGTCATTTTTTGATAGAGGTCAGTGAGGATTTCCAGGTTGAATGGGGTTGCAGACTCCGGGCGGGTTATCTGCATCATTTGGTCGATATCCTCAGGGGTGATGAAGAAGAGGGCGTCCCAAGATGAAGAAACAATGGCTTTTTGGTCGGGGACATAGTGAGCTTGGCACTTGAGTGCAAATTCTGGGAAATGGTGGACTTGGGGGAACATATACAGGGGCAAATTGGACTCCCAGAGCCCAATCTCGTCACTCTGGTCGAGGAAAACTTCCCGGAGCCATGACTGTAGATCATAGAAGTCAAAATTGCATATTGTGTCCGCTATCAAGCGATCTTTGTCAACCAGGGGGATTTTATCTAGGTCAACCGGAGGGGGAACGAACGAATTCTCTTCCTCTTCATTTTTCTTTGTTTTAGACACCATTTCGGAAACTGTACCTACAACAAACAATATGTTAGTGGGGTCGACTGACTGTAGGTGAAAACGAGGTGGGAGCAATGGAGGAAAAGGAGGTTTCTGGCGCGATGGATTAATAACGAATACAAAGGAGAACGGTAGTTTTATTTAAAAATGGGTCGGTCGTACGTGGGAAAACGGTCAGCGTGACAACAGGTATGTTATCCCGTTATTAATGAACAACGGGCCACTTGGGGTGACACGGCAGGTGACGGTGACCGGAGTATACGGACGACTGACGTGGAGGATTGTGATTGGGGGGTAAAGTCGCCAAAGGGGGTTGTTCATGAGTGAAGGGTGTTATGGTGCTGACACCGGGGACTGACAGTAGTAACGGGATGGGACTCAGACCCAGACGCGAGTGGGACAAGTGGGCTCAGTGGAGGGTGACGTCTAGGGGCGACGGGGTGTCAGACAGCATGTGGAGGATGGGACTTGTGAACCAATAGGGCGACAACACATGTAACAGGGGGCCCGTCGTAAGGAAGATTCATTTCCGGACCCCCCCCCTTTGATTAAATATAGAATACCAAGGGGGGTCTGGAATCCACTGTGGATCATCGATTCAAGTGCTCTGCTTAGAGCCGTTCAGATCTGCGCCTGCGTTATAACCAATTCCGGACCCCCCCCCATTAAAGGCAGAACAGAGGGGGGGTCCGGAATCCAATGTAAGCCGTGGATTTGCGCGCTCCTTTCTGGACCGTCTAGATCTGTGCAAAGGTTATCGCTGACTTCGGACCCCCCCCTTTGGTTAAAAGAAGAACAATAAGGGGGATCCGGAATCAACTGTGAGCCGTTGATCCAAGGCGCCGTGATCTGAGCCTTTGAAAGGTGAATGAGACATAGGTAGGGGGCGGAAAACGTCATATGTAGGAAAAACTTAGGATAAGGGCATTCACATGGGTTTTCCTTCGATATTTCTCATATACACCACCAAGGGGACATCAATTCAATTTACACTTAGGCATAGGAGTCATAGGGTAACATCTTTATCGATCTGGCTTTATTTTGGCAAGGCAGGCAAGGCAATTAATCTACATCCTAACCTACTGTCATAAGGCAATTAACCCAGATTAAACAGTTGGGTGAAGATTTTATTTTTTTCTAGGGGCTATATGATCAGGATTAGACGGTCTGATCAGATGTATTCACTAATTCTAACCTAGGGGCTATCTGACCAGGATTAGATGGTCTGGTCAGATGCGTTCACTAACCTATCAACATTGAAAATTGAAAAGAACTTGGTCATGCTTGAAAGGTATGACCAAGTCACTGTTATTGCATGGGGCCTTTGTTTCCATTCTTTTATGCCCTCTTTTCTTTTTCTTTTTCTTTTTCTTTTTTCCTTTTCTTTTTCTTACAATTTATTTGAAGAAATGAAATATCATTTGTCAACAAGATCACTAGATACAGATAATATCCAAGTCATAAGTTGATTCCCATAATTTATGGGGTGATAACAGCAGGGTCGACTTCTTCTAATGGGTGGTTATAACCACCTTTAATATATTATGGGGCCTCTTTAATATATATTGGGGCCGACTTCTTATTTAGCCTATTACAATTAGGGTTTGACCAGTACGCAAAAGGGGATTTGGTCAATTACAATGACCGACATGATCAATTCACAAAAGGGGATTGATCTAATCAATAATAAATATATTTTATCTATATCCACAAAAGGGGATAAGAATATTATTTGCAGTTACACAATATTTTAACATAGATAGTCAAGATTTTCCATATGTTAATTTAGAAACTCTTTGGCATAATCCTTTGATTTTGTAAAAACCAATTTAAACTTCTTTTTGTATTTTCTTTATTTTTCTAACAACTTATGACATCATCAGAATTTGATATTGTCCCATATTATTCTATAGGCACTTCCTTTTCTTGAGTTTGATTTATTTCATATTGAATTTCACATTGTTTATTAGGACCTTCACCCATCATTTTCTTATTATTAATTTCTTCATTTTCAGGTGTAATAACATCTTTCTTGCTTTCTCATTCAGATTTTCTTCTCCATATCTTTCTATGAGATATTTTTCTTTTTGGATATTCTCTTTCTAATTGTGTTTTTGAAGATTTGTCATCTCCTTTATTCTTCCAACTTTTATTAGGTTTTGTCACTGACTTGAATGACTTATTCAAATATTGACTTTTTTAATTCTTGCAGTTTTGGGATTTGTGCCCAAACATATCACAGTTGTAACATCTTAATGTATGAAAGACTTTTGTTGTGTGCCCAACAAAATTACATCTCCAACATCTAATTGAGTTTTTGGATTTTCTTATATATCCTTCCTCTAGTTTCTTGCAATCCACTGCTTTATGGCCAAAACTGAAAATAAAAGAAATAGCCATTGAAGGTGTTTCCATTCTTGATTTTATTTTGGCTTGAGAGATCTGTCATCTGATTTTATTTCTTATTGTATCCAAGACCAGTTTTGTCAACATCTGATTTTTGGTTCTTCAAAATATTATCTAGGATAGCTGAGATATTCTGGAAATTGACAATCTTATTTGTCTTTTCATTCAGTTGTTTGAGATTGACTATTTCTAACTTTAATATATGACATAATTCTTCCTTTTTAGTCAATTGAATCTTAAGGGATTCTTCTACTTCTTTAGCATGTTCAAGATGAGTCTTTAGATTGATGACTATTTTCTATCTCATCCAAGACTTCTTTTCATTTAATAGTTTTGTCATATGTATTCAATTCTCCCATATCTTTTGTTGGATCAAAAACTTTAGTTTTCAATTTTTTGATTTCTTCCTCGTATTCTAGCTAAATCCTTTTAAGTTTGATGGCTTCTAATTCAAACATTTGGCATGATTCTTCCTTTTTAGTTATTTGGATCTTCTGAGCTTCTTCCTTTTTCTTATCTTCTTCGATTTGAGTCATTAGGTATGAATTAGTACTTTCATTTATCTTTTTGAAATTGATGATTTCCAATTCCAACATGTGGTAAGAATTTTCTTTCCTTGTTAATTGGATCTTTAGGTTTTCTTCACTTTCTTTAATTTCCTCAAGTTGAGTGTTTAGACTGTTAAGTAATTCTTCCAATTCTTTTAGTGCTTCTTTTCTTTTATCGTCACTTGTCTTTAATTCTTCCATCTCTTCTGTTAGATAAGTAACTTCGGTTTTCAATCTTTTGATCTCCTTTTCTTTGTCTTCTAACTGAAATATCTGTTCAAACTCTTCATAGTTATATCAATCTAACTGTTAAAGTAGCATCATATCTTTATGTTGGAGTTTCTCCAACTCTTCTAGAGTGCAAATAGTTGTGTACTCAAGATGATCAAGAACATCCTTAGTAACTTCAATTTATAGACCATTTCCTGGTTCCATACTAATCACTTCAAATGTAGTTATAACATTAGTCTTAAAATCTAATAGTTTTTCTTTAGTGAATACTGAGGTATTCCTTAATTCCTTGATGAGGTTTTCTTCTTCATTGTTGATTGATATTTGTATCAAATCATGTATTTCATTCTGATTAGAAATCGTTTTCTCTATATTTTGTTCTTCAAATTGATTGCTATTTTTCTTTTCTTTATCTTCTTCCTTATCTTGATAAGAATTCTCTTCTTCTGAGTTTTGTTCATTACTCTGATAGGATTCCTCTTCATTAGAGTCTTTTTCCTTATAATGGCATGAATCCTTTTTATCTGAGTCTTGTTCCTCACTTTGATAGGATTTCTCTTCTTCTTGTATTTCATTATGATAACAATTTTCTAGTTGGAGCCATAATTCTTTAGCAGATTTGTAGTGTCTCATCTTATTTTTGACTTGTTCTGACAATCCATCCTGGATTTCTTTTAAGGCTATTTAATTGTTTCTCCTTTCCTCCTTTGCAGTTTTGGTTCTTCTTTTTGAATTAGTTAAGTGCCGGGGCTTACTTACTACCAAATCCCAAACTCTAGATCCACTTGACTTCATATATCTTTTCATATTTTCCCTCCATGATAAATAATATGTTCCATCAAATAATGGAGCTTCATTTGTGGAGATAACAATTTGTCCACCCATTTCTTCTGAATCTACCTTCAATGTTTAAACTGTGTTGAAGTAACCTGCTTTGATACCAATTGTTAAAATGGATACTTAACACTGAGAGGCGGGGGGGGTGAACCAATGTTACAAAAATTTGGACAATTTTCCACTTTTCACAAATTAACTGAAGAACAAATATTTATTTCATTTTCTCAATCAATATATATAAAAGAATAAATAATTTATTTATTTATTTAACTTGAATGAATACATAAGATCAATATTTGGATATCATCTTCAAACAATTATGAGAGACCCAACTCTATGTTACAAGACCTAGCTTGTAGTTCTCAGATCCAACTGAGAAATGAGGAATCCAACTCTCATAACAAGTCTCAGTTTGTTGATCTTAGATCCAACTGAGATGTGAGGAATCCAATCCTCATACAAGAGCCAACTTGTAAACAGGCACCAACTTGATAGACTGAACTTTCATTCAATCCATTATATATAAATATATATACTTCAACAAATTCAACTACACATATTCTCACCATTCTTTCTTGTTTATATAGTCTTCCAACTGGTGTGAATTTGGAGCATTGTGTCTTTTGATATTTGAACCATTGTACCTTTTCATTTAAAATGATAATCTTAAACTTTAATTAATATCGTTTTCCTTTTTATTATTTGTTCATGTTTTCATGATATAACTCTCTTTTAATCATGACTGTGTATTGGTTCATGTGTCCTCGTGAGTTGATCACAGACATGGATCGACTCATTATATTGTACTCATGTTTCTGCTGCATTCTTGGTTCACCAATAGATCATATTCAATCATTTTTCGATTCTCTATATTGTTCCGGTATAACTCTCTGTCGAATGAAATTTGTATGAGGCGATCCCTTCAAACCATTTTAATATGACCATAGGCTTAGAACCATAGGCTTATCAATTTAAGTGCTGCCTCATTTTATCCTTATTTCTCTATTCCATACGACCACAGGTGGTGACCAGGCACTAAGATAAATAAGTGCTTGATCACTTGTCAAGATCAACAGTCACATTTTAATCGCATGATGATATGGACGACTGCCATTACTTCGGGACTTTGTCCTTCGCGACTTCTATCCGCTCTACAAATATCCAAATAACAAACATGTGTCCATAATCTTCAATGGTTGAGAATGCACCTGAAGTGTTCTTCAAATCAGACGACACATGATCACTTCGAGACTTCGACATTCAAGACTTCAGGACTTAGGATAATCACTGCTCCATTTTCCTCCAGAGTGATCACCTTCTGAATAAGTCATAGGCAGTGGAGACCGCTTGCTGTCGATTAACACTTCCACTTACACTATCCTTCCACTGTAATTGATCAACGGTTGAGAATGCACCCGGAATATTCTTCAGATTAGACAACTCATGTCCACTTAGGGACTTTGATATTCGAGACTTAGAGACTTTGGGCATTTGTTGGTGGTGAAACTCCTGGAGTGATGTCACTTGATGATGTGGCACGGGCCGAGTAGTTGTCATGTGTCACTCAGATTCATGATTTACACGTACCTGAAATGTCGATTTCATATTGACACTTGTCATTATCTGATGGTGCCACGTGTCCTTATTGACATCACTGTTGATGACACGGGCTCTCAATATGAGTGATACGTGTCTTATTCTCGTGACTTCAGAACTTCGACCTTCGAAACTTTAGGTAATTCAATTTCTCCATTTCTCAATTCTCCTGAAGTGATATTCCCCGAAGTGTAACCTCCTCACAACTTTTAACCCGATATGAATGTTTTCTCATTGATCATGATCTTAGATCGACAACTCGAACTATCTGCGATGCTGCTTTGCCTTGGTTTAAATCCAACAACTCTTCTTCTTTGCTTATTCTATTCTTCCACTTTAAAGTGATCCAACGACTGTCGGGAATTCAGGTATTCGAGATCTCAGTTCTTTTTCCTTGCTTATCCTATCTTTCCACTCAATTTGATCCATCGGTCAAGAATGGTTTCGAAGCAGATCAACGATCAAGGATGATTGTGAGGTCCTCAACTAGCATGATGTTTAAAACTATCGTTGAGATTTGCAATGGAAAGTTGCTCATTGGTAGTGGACCTGATGCCAACTGTAGATCTATTTGGTGAGTGACCATCGATGGTCGATGTGGATTTCAGAACCATAAATTGCGAGTGGTTTAATTCATCACCCAAGCTCCGTAATTGAAGTTGTGCGATTGTTAGTGGATCAACCACAATCGTCGATCTTTGAATCTATAAGATCTGACGATCCTGACTAATTGCGAGATTGGAAATAACACGTTTAATTCTCCTTTCTCTTTTTGCAATCTATCCCTGTCGTTGATCTGTCGCTTGCATATCCAACGGTCACGACTTAATCTGATCATTGACTAGTCCTCCAACAATCCTTCTCTTGTAATCTAACGGTCTAGACTAATTGCAGGATTGGAAATAACACATTGTTTAATTCTCCTTTTGCTCTGTGAAATCCATCCCTGTCGTTGATCTGGCACTTGCATATCCAATGGTCATGACTTGATCTAATCATGTTTATGTAATGTGCTCTCCCTTTTGAGCTTTATGTGCATGATCTCTTCTGGGCTTATGATCTTCATTCACTAACCCTCCTGAGCTTTAATCTATGCATATTGTCATACTATTTGACATCAACTACTAACTGTGCACTTTTCCTTCTAAGCTTCGATCTCTGCATATTGTTTGACATTCTCTGCTAACTGTTATACTGTTGACATTAAAGACAATTTCATCTATGATAACTCAACAATGACTATTCATAATAACAACTTATCATCACATCATAATGACATCAATGAAAACATATTAATGACAATATGTTGAGCATTCCTCACCTTAATGCTCTTCTTTTATGACCAATTAAGTGACTTGGGCAAGTAAGGTTAACGGGGGAAAAAATGAAGTATGAATATCATTGATGGTGTTCCAACCTCCTAAGTTCTACAAACATAGATGACCTTGGATGATTGTTTTGACACACTAATTCCAAAGCCTGTTCATTCCTCTCTATCAACATATGTGCTAGACCCTGACCTTTGACTAGTTTTGTGGGTTTTATTTCTAAGTCATATTCTTGAATTTTAGAAACCCACTTTCCCCTTACTCTTAAGAAATCATGTTGGGCCAAGATATCTTTTTACTGCTGAGTGAGGTACGTACCTTACAATTTTAGAA
>JASDQU010306022.1:182449-196098 GCA_032191745.1 Picea mariana | reverse complement strand
AAGTCCCAGCTTGTTGATCTCATATCTAACTGAGATGTGAGGAATCCAGTCCTCATACAAGACCCAACTTGTAAACTTGTACCAACTTGATAGAATGAACTTTCATTCAATCGATTATATATAAATATATACTTCAACAAATTCAACTACACTTTCTTCTCACCATTATTTATTATTTATATAGTCTTCCAAATAGTGTGAGTTTGAATCATTGTGTTTTTTGATATTTGAACCATTGTACCTTTTTACTTAAATGATAATATTAAACTTTAAATACTATTATTTTTCTTTTTATCCTTTATTCATAATGTTCATGATTTAACTCTCTTAATCATGTCTGTGTGTTAGTTCTTTTGTCTTCATGAGTTGATCACATACATGTATTGACTCATTATATCATATTCATGCTTCTGTTGCTTTTTCATTTCACCAACAGCTCATATTTGATCTTTTATCGATTCTCTATATTTTTTCTAGTGTTAATTCTATGCCGAATTAAATCTGTATGAGGCACTTCCATCAAACCATTTTCATATGACCATAGGTGTAGAACCACGTGTTTATTAATTTAACCGTTGCCTCTTATTTCACCCTTATTTCTGTATTTCATACAACTACAGGTGGTGACCATGTGCTAGGCTAAATAAGTGCTTGATCACTTGTCAAGATCGAAGATCATTTTTTAATTGCATAATGAGATGGACGACTGTCATTATTTCAGGACATCGTCCTTCGTGACTTTTGGCCTCTGTAATATTTCAAATCTCCAGAAGCAGATTTCATCGTAGTAGATTAGATGGTCGATATTTTATTTTCACGTTGAATGGTTCTCATTCATTTGAGGACTTTGGGACTTTAGGCATTTGCTGGTGGTGAAACTCCTGAAGTCCAAACTTTCGGAGTAACGTAACTTGCTGATTTCACTTTTTGTTGTGGCACTAACTGAGTGGCTACCACATGTCACTTAGATTCGTGACTTATGCATACTTGAAATGCCAACTGCACTTTGACACTTGTCATCATCTCATTGCACCACGTGTCCTTGATGACGTAGTCTTGCTTACGTGGATCTCCTCATCTGGCACATTTTCTTCTCCTGGATCTAACGGTTCTTATTTAACCCGAAAATGATTAACTCAATCCAAATACTATTGGGAATTCAAGTATTTGGGATCTCAGGACTTTTTCCTTTCTTATCCTATCCTTCTACTTTCCTTCATCTGACAGTCGGGATATTTCCCGAAGTGTTCCTTAGATTAGACGGCTTGTATCTTCTTCGGGACACTTTTTGGCTTACTCTGTCCTTCCACTAAACTTGATCCAATGGTTGGAATACTTCCTGAAGTGTTCCTCAGATCGGATGGCTCATTTCCACTTCTGGAATTCGGCCTTCGGGTAATATTACTTGTTCTCAACCCTTTTCTTCCCAAGTGATCAGAGTCAAATTTTGACCAGTATTATGATCCAACGATCACCATGTATTGTACAGATTCGATGGTCCTCATTTACTTCGAGACTTTGGGGCTTCGAAATTTGTCTTTTCTTATCCTATCCTTCCACTTTATATAGATCGGACGGTCAATATGACTCCCAAAATATTTTTCATATCGAACGACTCATGTCCTCTTCGGAACATTTGTGGCTTACACTGTCCTTCCACTTTACTCGATCCAATGGTAGGTATATTATCTGAAGTGTTCCTCGGATTGGATGACTCATGTCCACTTCAAGACTTTGGCCTTTGGGTAATCTTACCTATTCTGGGCTTCTTTTCTTCAGAGTAGTCAGCACCGAGGTTGACTATTTTTCTACTCTGATTTAATCCAATGACTAAGATATCTTCCGAAGCTCTTGATTTAGATCTGTCAGTTGAGATCTAATTCTTATGACTTCCTCTCAATCTGACGGTCCTGATTTGTCTCAAAATCTACATCAACAAACATGATTATTTTCCTTCTTTATGTAGGTTTCCTCCATGATCCAATGGTCGAGAATGCTCCTTGATTAGATCAACGACCAGGGATGATTGTGGGGTCCTCAAATAGAATGACATTTAAAACTATCATTGATTTCTACAATGGAAACTGCTTGTTTGGTAGTGGAACTAATGCCAATCGTAGATCTATTGGCGGGTGATAATCGATGGTCTGGAATAATTGTGGGATTGGAATTAACGCATTGTTTAATTCTCCCTTCATGATTCACAATCAATCCCTACCCTTGATCTGGCACTTGCATATCCAACGGTCATGACTTAATATGATTGTTTACCAATCCTACAACGTTCCCTCTCTTGTAATATGATGGTCTAGACTAATTGCGAGATTGGAATTAACAAGTTGTTTAATTCTCCCTTCACGGTCCGCAATCAATCCTTTCCCTTTATCCTGTTCTTACATATCCAACGATCACGACTTGATTTGATCGTGTTTCTGCAATGCACTTTCCCTTTTGAGCTTTTGATCTTCAGTCACTAACCCTCCCGGGCTCTTAATTTGTTAGTCCTTTTGTACATGGATTTTATGCTCTTTGTTCATACTAACTCATCATTATAATGTAATGACATCGGTTGTTGACATCAATGACAATATGTACAATACATCACTCGATGAAAATGAACTTTCTAGAGGAGTCAAGCCCTTCAGAATTTTATTGTCTTCCATGGATATAATATCCTTGGTCTTATATGGTTCATTTTGTATGAAAGCACAAATTCTCTCATCACTAAGGAAGACCTGCCATGACTCTACATTGTCAAGGATATGAGGATGATATAAAGATTGAAAATTCCAATCAGGTCTTTGTGGTAGAAGTTGGCGAGTAGGATAGGTTGCAAAAAAAACTAACCTATCATCCATTGAATTTAGTTCCCTTTTAACATGAGTGATTTTAAATGATAGTAAGTTCAATATAAGAGCCCAAACAGTTTGGGTGTGGAGTTTCATTAACTTTTTGCTGGGAGAATATATCTTATGTACAAGGTTTACAACAAGTTCAGAGTCCCCAAAGACTGTAAGGTGACCACAACCTAAATTATAGGCATTTTCAATGCCTAGCAGTAATGATTCAAATTCGGTGACATTGTTAGTGCAAGCAAATTCTAACCTATAGGAAAAGTTGTGAATTTTACCTATAGGAGAGTACAAGATAATTCCAGCTCCATTTCCTTCATTGGAGCATGAACCATCAAAGTGCATATGCCACATCCCATCTTCTAGATCAATTTGTTCCAAGGTAGTGTTGTCCTCATCGACAAAGATGGAGTACACCCCTAAGTCCTCCTCGATATAATTTACATTAGGTTGTGGGATGATTTCTGTATAAGGTGAAATTCTTCCCTCCCTTAGGACTATGATGTTCTTCCCATTCTGAGGAATGGATAAGTGTGTCCCGTCGAGTGAGAGGTATCCACTTGTCAAATATCCACCTGTCAAATATTTCCAGTCTCTTCCTAATATGATTGAATAATTACTCACTAGCATGTCGATAACTTGAATATTAAGGGTTTTCCTTATTTCAAGATGCATGCAAAAAACCAAAGTCACATCCTTGATCTCACCTATGGTCGATTGTTGTAAACTATTATAAGAGATCATGATTCTAGCAGTTTAATTTGTACAAGACAATCCTATCTCTTACATAATAATTTTCGACATTACGCTTGGGACTGAACCGCCATCAATCAGACAACAATGGGCTATTTTGTCCATAATATTTACGTAAATGAAAAATGGAGGATTTTTTACAGAGCGTATAAAATTATTTACACCTACTTTATTTACAATTGAGTCCTCTTCATTTACCTCTTCAAAGAGATTGGATATGGTGGAAGTTTTCCCTTCCATGAAAATTTTCATATGCTTTTGTTGCTCAGGGACAACAACCATGTCCAAGAGAGTGGCATTGTCCTTAATATTAGCCAATTGATTTAGAATGTTGTATTTGGAAGAGGGAAGAGGAGAGGGAGTTCCTTGAATGTCAGGAGTTTTAGTAACTTGTACAATAGAAATTGGTGAAGATGAACTTGGTCTAGAATAAGTATGAGGGGGATCATATTTTCCTTTTGAAGCATAGGAGTTATTCCTAGTATTTATGATCATGACATCCTCTGTTTCTGTGAAATCTAGAACAACAATGGTAGTTTCAGACATTTTTCCAAAGATTTTAGCTTTGGAAATCTTGTTTACCTCACAAGTACTTTCCTCATGGTGTTCCTCACAAAAGTTACACCAATTGTGAGGCATGATGGATTTAGGTTGGAAGTTAATTTCATTTGAATTCCTAGAGGGTGGTGAAGAAGAAGACGAGGCTCCAGATGTAAGTGAAGGGAAATTTCCTTTCCTCTCATATGATATCATTCGGTTATTCATATCTTGTACAAGTTGTAAGAGAGAGAACATGTCTATTTGTTTAATTGATTCCCCTTTGGGAAGACCTATTCTTTCAAGTTGTTCTTCATACTCTAGACAAGTATGTAGAGCGGAAACAATATTGTCAATATATTTTTCTTCAAGCCTATGACGGTAGGGAGAAGGTAGAGAAATATAATAATGCATAAAAGCGTCTTGGTTATGAGGGCGAATAATTTCAGGAATTTGGTTATGTAACTTGGTGAAACATAAGTTTAAATACTTGATAGTCTCATTGTCATTGTATGCAATATTACTGTATTCCCACAATTGTTCGGCTGGGCTTTTAGACTGCCCATAAGTAGATTTGAACTAGTAAACTAACTCCTCCCAAGTGGAAAGAATCTTGGGAGGATTATCAAAGAAATATTCTGCTACTTTCCCTTCAAGAGAAATAACAAATAAGCACATACAAGTATCATTGTCGTTGTATCCTATATTGTGACAGGCATTAGAAAATTCCACCAAGTGTTCATTCGTAGTGACTGTGCTATTTTCTAAAAACCTAGGGAGATGATTTTTGAATTTTGGAAGTGGATGAGTAGAAGGTTTTAGGTTCAGAGTTGAGAATACATGCCACGGTTTAGTAGTAGCATCTTCTTCGAATTGAAATAGTCCATACTTCTTTATAACCTTAGTGGGGTTGGTAGTATATTGGAAAAGAACTTGATGGCTATACAATCTACCAATCACTGATGAGGCTGAAGTTCAAGATGAAGAAGAACCTCCAGTGCCACCAGGGCCACACACATATGCCATTTTGTGAATGATGGGTAACAGAGAGAAAGATGAACTAGCTGAACCAGACAAAATTATCCTTAGAGTACCTTGTTGGGTTAACAAAACAATGTTTCTTCTTCCTATTTCAGAAATAGGTTTGATCTCAGGTGATAAACCTCTTCTTCTCCTAGAGATGTGAGGGTTTAAGGACATGGAAAGAAGATCAAAAAATTAGGAAAACTAAAGCTACAATTAATTCTTAGATTGTCTTTGTTTGGCCTCCAAGAGTTCTCGGACACTTATGTCTTTTTAAATTACTGCTCACAAGCGTTCAAGCTTAGCCTAGGTGTTAGCGGTTTCTAAGATGGTATTGAATAAGGTTAAAGAAATGTTGGTATGGTCTTTAATACTGAGCTCAATATTGGGTTGCCTTGTAGCAGGTGCTGTCATGAATGAAATAAAATAATTAAAGAATCGAAAGAAAAAATATAAATTTTTCAATGATTATCACGCATACAATAATCGAGATAGATATGGAAGATCTCCCTAGTATAGTTTCCAAATAAATGTTGAGGCAAATATATGAATTATCTTACTCAAGAATTTGTGAATCTTGCCTGGCTAAGAGAAGATAGTTAGGAATATCATCCTATGTTTTATAGACTCAAAAATATTTTCCCAATCCACAAGTATTAATTACAAGGGTTTAGGCTCATTCTTTTTATGAAAGGAATGTTGCAAAATAACATAATTTTTTTATATAAGTTTTTTAAAAATATATAGATTACATAAAGTAAATGTGGAGATCAAAAATCAAAAGTAACCAAGTCACAGATACACACAAAAGAGATAGAATATCAATCTTATTTATTTCATTCCAAGAAATCAAAAGTATCTTTCTCTTTACAAAATACTTGTGAGGGCATGGACCAAATTATAATTTAGAGATCCCCGATGAAAACTATACAAAATGAATCTGAAAAGAAGTAAAAACTGAACTTTATAATCTAGATCAGATTTCCATAGACTGCTTCCAATTTGACTCTGCACAATATCCTTTATCAGTTATGAAACTTAATCCATAAACAAACAAGTATGCATAGTCTATCAAAGATAGATCAACACCTTTAAAACAAGAATCTGAATGATTTGACTCAGTTCCAAACCTTGCTGTCTACAATAGGACCCTGCTACCAAAAAGAGAATTAGGCTCTGAATGAAATCAATAATGAATGAAAAATGAAACTATCTCATGAAAACAAAAGAGCAAACCTTAGCATTGTTGTCTCCTTCTATTCTCCTCTTGTTTCTTCCTCTCATTTCTCTTTTATGCATTCCAAATAAGTTGAAGTGGTTCAACTACTTCCTTTGGTTAAGTCAGTTGAACTTAACTAATTTTATTTTAGGAGAAATAATAATAATAATAATAATAGTTAAGGGTATTTATTTAATAATAACTAAGTAGGTGGGACCCCTTGTAACTCCCTTATTTTATTCTTTTAAAAAACAAACACAATTGGATAATCATTTTAACACATGTCACCTTGTAGCTCCTTTAAATACCTTCAAAATTTGAATATTTAAATATAAGAAATAATTCAAATCATATCTAAAAATATGTAAATATTCACATAATCCAAAATATAAAAAAAATATCTTGTTTTCCAAACATTTCTGCAGACCACTGTCTTCAACAACTCAATCATAAAAACACATAAATTAAAATCCATACTTTCCAGACTGAGAGGAAATCCTACTTTTATCACTGCTACCCCCTTTGGATTTCCTAGAAGTAGTGTTTGGTTGATTCAAACCTTGAGGCTGTATCTCACTAATAACATGACAACAATAATCCTTCAGATGCATACGAGAGGACACTGATTTTGAAGAGTCATTTGAAGGAGAGGAAGGGGAGGAAACAATTCTTCCTTTATCTTGCACATGGGGGACATCAATTTTAAGCATTTTAATAGCATGAGAGGATTGAACAAGTGAATGCACAGGGAAAATTTTAACATTAGGATTTATAGGTGGTGGAGGAGGTAATGACAAATTGGGCCAGCCACGATCGTGAGACACTGCCAAATTGACAATCTCCTACCATCCATCATTTGTATGAACTTTTGGTTGCAAGGAAACATGAGGAGGCACATGAATACTAGGGATATTTTGCAGCTAGAAGGGAGTTCTCTTTGGTCAGGTTTGTACTAACCATTTCCCAATCCAGTTGAAGAACCCAATTTGAAACAATTGGTTCAACTCTTGGGGGTCAACATCAAAATGAATAGAGAATTGAGGCCTTCTAGGCCCTCTATTCTAGTTACCTGTCCCTCTATTATTTCTTCCATGGCTTCCCCTGCTGAAGAAACTCATCCGGTATGCAACAATTCATCATTAACTAGCCCTTAATAGACCATACATGACATTCTACTTGCATGAAACAATATTTGGCTCAAAAATTGACACAAGACCCATGCAAATCCATCCATAAAAAAAACATTTTTAATAATTGCCAAGTGAGCAGGGGGTGAATAGGGTTCATGGGAAATATGGAGGGAGTGTAATGAGAAAAAAAGTGATACAATGAAATGGGACAAATACACGATTACTTATCAATAATTCATTAAATAATTTAACTGTGTAATCAAATACCAAAAAATATCAGCTACCACCTATTTCTGTGTCATATCTTTTGTCACTGTTATACATAGTTTTTAATTTATTTTACAGAATAAGGATGCCAAAAATGATAATGGGATGATGAGTGGGGTATAATGAGAGAAAAAGTGATATAATGAGAGGGAATACAATATGGATATTGTTCATAAAAATAAATCAAATTAAACAACAACCGTAACTCTGTTAGGATCGCATGATCCAATAAACATTCACTCTTAAAACCAAAACCATTTAACTATCACTTCTTACATAATACTTGTTGACTTCAAAAAACAATTCATATGCCCAAAAATACTCAATTACAGCAACCCTTGTATCTGTACAATATATATACAACAACCATGATAACAACATTTCCATATTATGATAACATAATAATTCATTGAGCCACAATCATTCATATTCCAATGCTAAATCCTTTTCCTTTTAAGATTAAAAATAAATATGCATAGTGATTCCAGCCATTCACATCCAAATTTTATTCTTTAAACTCAAATAAGAATAGGCTCAGTATTAACCACCCTCCGTCGATTTTCCAAACATTGTTTGACATAATCAATTGGGCATTAAAACTCATAATCGAGCCTGAATTCAATCACACACAGGTGTTCATCCAATAAAATCCACATGAGTATTGATTTGAAAGAGCATTGAACCAATAACATGCAATTACGAGCCTAAGCTTCTTGTAAATTAACATGTACAAACTTCTTTTAAAAATTTCCCAACAAGAGATAGAGCCAAATCATGCTCAATCAACCAAGCAACCACATAGTGCTCTTTTCCTTCGAATGGATTTGCAATGATATCAAGATCATTATTAGGGTTTAACACAACAAATGGAAGTAAGAAAAAAAATCTAGACCAAATGAATAAGTCCTCAGGGGTGCAGACAAATCATGCCTTTTAAAAATTTTATCATAGAGAAGTAACAACAGATGGCTCAATCAGGGGATAGTCTTCGAAGACACAAACAACTCGTTCTCTTTTTCAAATTCACCATAGACACATAACCTCTAACAATATTGTTGATAGTGAGGGTTACTAAAACATGAAAATCAACCACCCTCAAAAACGAATGAGAGGAAACAAACTCTTAACAATGTGAAGAGAATGCTCGAGCACAACCCCTAGCCAACCAAAAAAATATACAACTTCCATTAAAGTTATGGGTGATACTAAACCCGACTGTGCAAAGTTTCCAAGAAACAATGATAATGGGGTAAATTCCATAATACATAATAATCTAGGACTCGGCCATTACATGGAAAGAAACACTCCAACTCTTAACAGATCATATTGCAACCTAGAAAAACAAACATATCAACCATAGAGATGGAAGGAGTGCAAAACTTAACACCAAGAATAGTTGCAAAACCAATGTGCAAAGCCCAAAATTTGCTAATAAAAAAACATAAATTTCCACAGAGGGCCAGACCCAAAAACTCAAGTCGACCGAGCATTCCTCTTTTGTTATTTATCCAATAAACTCATGCACAGATTACACACAACAAAGTGTTGAAAATACTAAGACAACTGAGAGGGGGGGTGAATCAGTTGTTATTGTGCTTAAACAATTTTAAGTCTATTAATACATTATTAATCTTTCTTCAAGTGATCATCAACAATATACAACATATGGACAATAAAAATAATGATCATCAGTCACACATAAGATATACACAAAGACAGATTTTTCACGAGGAAACCCATAAAGGGAGTAAACCTCTTCTTCTTTGAAATGATTGGCAGTCTTTTAAGTTCTGTACATCATCTATAATTGAGAACCAACTTAGTGTGAGGCTACAACCTCTGTTTTGCAAGCTGCAACTTGCTGAGAGCACCAACTCTCTTTTTTCTCTAGCACCCACTAGAAGGAAGCACCAACTCCCTGGTTTCTCTAGCACCAACTAGAAGGAAACACCAACTCCCTGGTTTCTCTAGCACCAACTAGAAGGAAGCTACAACTCCCTGTGTTCAAGAACCCACTTGAACCTCTAAGGACACCAGTCCTCCCTAGCACCTCCCAACCTCCCTGAAATATTAAATGAAAGATTAAACAATCAACTACATCGATAAATCGATTCTTACCACTTCTTCTCTATTCTCTAAATCTAGTCTTCTTCTAACTGTTCTGCAATTCTTCTCTTCCTTTGTCTGTTCTGCAATTCTGCTCTGCTTCAACTTTTTTTTTCATTCTTCTCTTCTTCAAGTCTTTTCCTCATCTGTTACTCTTCTCTGAGTTTTATCTCACACTGTGCATATTTTCAGTCTCACACTACGCATCTTGTGATTTTCCCTTTCTTACAGTGTAATTCATGTTTCGTCCAGAACAATCAACCCCACATAGTTTGTATCTATCTTCTTTTATTTACCACACCCACAGTGGTTCAACTTCGAATCTTCTGAGCCAAAAGAAAAACCGTCTGAGCAACTGAAACGCCAACTGATCAGGAATCATGAATCAGTTTTGCTAACTGATGAATTAACTATGAGAGAGGATAATAGCCTTCCGATCATATTCAAGTTTATCTGCATCATTGGATGAACTTTATTAATCTTTCCTTTAAATTGGGTGTTGGCATTTTGGCATTCCTGTGGCCAAGTGTCTCGACACTTCATGTCGTGATCTCCGAAACTCCGATACAAATATTTTCTACGCTAGCTCCTTCCTCTATATGACCATGGCCATGAACAAGCACTTATGCATAAAGTGCTTTTCCTGAATTCACATTTTGTGAATATGGAGATGAGGAATCTCGACTCTCCAAGTCACGATCCCTGAAACCCCGAGATGGAGATTTTCTGAACTGACTCCTTCCCTTCTCGTGACCGTCGGCGGTGACCATAGGCTGTGCCAAAAGGCACTTTATATTTCACAAGTTTATAAACTTCATTAAGTCTGATTGACGGTTGAAATATCCATAGATCTGACGGTCCAGATCTTATCGCGATCTTGCATCTCTGGAGTTTCCACACCATGCTTTGTTGACTCCAAGTCAGAGACTTGTCCTATGATTCGACGATCTAGATCTGATCTTGATTCAACAGCTTGGATCATATCATGATTTCACATATCGCGATTCTAGAGATGAGGCATCTCAACTCTCCAAGTTTTGATCCACGAAACTCCGAAATGAAGTTGGATTGATGGTCCAGATCACACCTTGATCTGACAATTGCAATTAAATCGCGCTTTCACATATCACGATTCTGAGGATAAGGCATCTTGACACTCCAAGTCACGATCCACGAAACTCCAAAATGAAGTTGGATCGATGGTCCATATCACACCTTGATCTGACGGCTGCAATTAAATTGTGATTTCACATATCATGATTCCTTCGATGGAGGTTCTTGTCACTCCAAGTTGTGATAGGTGAAACTCTGAAATGGAGCTTAGATCAACGGTCCACGATCTCGATGAATCTACGGTCTAGATCTCATCGTGAATTCTCATCTCGCGATTCCTTCGATGGAGGTTCTTGTCACTCCAAGTCGTGATAGGAGAAACTTTGAAATGGAGCTTAGATCAATGGTCCACGTCTTTTGATGTATTGACAGTCAGGATCTTTTCATGATCTCACAAGTCTTCATTGTGTCTGCATCGAGATTTCGAGATTTCGCGAACTCGCTTCACCTTGCACTTTTAAAGATCGTGCAGATTCTCCTGGATCCTACGATGGTCGATCCTCACGCTTGGATATAATGCCCAAGATATATCCTCCATATCTGCGTGCTCTTCTTGTCTACATTGAGATCTGACAGTCATCGAGAATTCTGAATTGTTGATCCAACGATCACTGTTGTTGCTCCTTCCCCATTATCACTGTGTTGTTGGTCATGCTGATCTTTGCCATCGCTATTATTACCAACAATCCTCTACACTATCTCTTCTGACCTTATTCGAATCTTCTCTACAGCGTCTTCTCATAATGACCATCTATTACATACTTTCTGTACTCATGCCATCTTCATTGCTGTACTTGCCATCAATGACAAGCATTCGCTATCTGTTAAATATTTTCCAACAATCTCCCCTTTTGGCATTGATGGCAACACAAGCACCCACATGTATTCGGACTCTCCCACATGCATTCAGACTCTCCTCCTGAACTCTTTTCTCCCCCTTTGACATCAATGTCAGAGAATAAACATGCTCCCCCTGAGCTGTTGCAAAACATACTCCCCCTGTCAACTATGAGCATCTTGGAAATACACCAGATATTCAATAAGTACTCCCCCTGACCAAGTGAACAAATTAGACACAAGAAATTATAACCCCCAATTTTGGATGAAGATATCCAAAAGGGGTTGCTGCTAATGGTTTTGTAAATATATCTGCAATCTGTTCTGTAGAAGGTATATAATTTAGTTGAACAATTTTGTTTGTAACTTGTTCTTTGAGAAAATAATACTTTATTGGAATATGCTTAGTCTTGCAATGAAGAACAGGATTCTTGAAGACACTAATGGCACTGGTGTTATCACAGTGAATTGGAACGGGATCAGTGTAAGTTACCTTCAAATATGCAAGGGTTTGTATCATCCATAAAATTTGTGTGTAGCAAGTAGCAACAGTAATGTATTCTACCTCTGTAGTGGATAATGAAATGGATCCTTGCTTTTTACTAATCCATGCAACTAATGAGTCACCCAGAAAGAATGCTCCTCCACTGGTGCTTTGTCTCTCATCAACACAGTTTACCCAATCTGCATCTGAATAAGCAATTAACTGGAAATTCTGATTTCTAGGATACCACAGACCATAAGTCATTGTTCCCTTCAAGTATTTAAATATCCTTTTGATAGCTACCAAATGACTTTGTTTAGGAGAAGATTGATAACGACCTACCATTCCAACATCTTGCATTATATCAAGATGGGATGCTGTGATGTACATAAGACTGCCTATCAAGAGCGATATGTCCTTTGATCAACATCAGGTGAGATATCATTTTTACTCAGCTTGCAGCCAACCACCATAGGTGTGCTAACTGGAGAGGAATCTTCCATTTGAAATTTCTTCAACATCTCTTTCAAATATTTTTCTTTAGAAATAAATATTCCTGCAGAACTTTATTTTACTTGTAAGCCAAGAAAATATGAGAGTTCTCCTATCATGGACATTTCAAATTCTGTTTGCATAGAGTTAGAAAACCACTGGACAGATGATTCATTAGTACAACCAAAAATAATATCATCTACATAAACCAAAACAACTAGTAAATTATCACCTTCAGACTTAATGTAAAGGTTACTGTCAACAGTACCTTTCTTAAACCCTTTTTCTTGTAAAAATTTGTCCAGTCTATAATACCAAGCTCGTGGTGCTTGTTTTAGTCCATATAAGGCCTTCTTCATCTTACAATCATAATTAGGATTTTCTGTCAATGAGAATCCTTCAGGTTGCTCCATATATACTTCTTCCTCTNNNATGGCTTCCAATCTTGCCACTGGTCCAAAGGTTTTATCAAAGTCCTGACCTTCAACTTGTGCATACCCTTTACAGACCAGTCTGGATTTATTTCTAACAACTTGTCCTTTTTCATTCATTTTATTCTTGAACACCCATTTGGAACCTATTACATTCTTATCTTCAGGTCTAGGGACAAGCTCGCAAGTAATGTTCTTTTCAATTTGATCAAGCACTTCATTCATTGCTTTAATCCAATCATCATTCTTGCTAGCTTCATCAAAAATTTTAGGTTCAGTCATAGATAAAAAAGAAACATGAGATTGTTCCGAGTCTTTAATCAATTTCCTTCTTGTCTGAACTCCTTTATTTATATCTCCAATTATTTGATTTTCAGGATGATTTTTTTGAACAATTATGAGAGG
>JASDQU010306022.1:156362-167021 GCA_032191745.1 Picea mariana | reverse complement strand
ATTCTACTTCCATTGATCTTCAGTGACTTTGTGAGTCTTGCCTACATTGTTGATGAAGTTATATATTTTAGAATTTCCAACACAGTTGCTTGTCTCAAGGAGTCCTTTCTCATTAATTTGACAAAACACTAGGCTAGTAAAATCTTCATGAAATTCCTCACAAGCTCTGCAAAAGGGAGGGGCTTCTTCATTTACCAAATTCATTGTTTCCAACTGATTAGGTGGTCTTTGATCTTTAGGAGGACCTCTTTTTTTCCACATCTCATTGTTTTTCCTAGGATGGAATCTATTGGAATTATTTCTTTCTATGGAAATTAATATGTTTTGCATAGAATTGAGTTGGGAAACATGGTTAGATTCCATGTCTTTGATCATTTCTGTTAACTCCTTAATTGGATTTGACTGGGAAAACTAACTTTCTGATGCCACTGCTTTTTCTTTAGACTCTGGCTGCTTAGAAGTACCACCCCTTCTGAAACCAAGAAGGTTGGACTTTCCCGAGGACTGCACAATCTTATCAATATTTGTCTCCATTTCTTGGGGAACTTTGAGGTTTGTTGTCTCTTTATCTCTCAATTTATATCTCAATCTTTCACCAAGCTTACAAGTTTTCAAATGTTTTTGTTGAAGTATGAGGTGCTTTTGGGTGTCCTGGATGCTTTGATTCCGCCAAAATGCGACATAGTCTCCCCTTGTTTATTCACTAACCTGCAAAAAAAAACAAGTAGAAGAGATCAAATAGCCCCCAAAAACACTTTGGAAAGTGTTTTTGGATTATAAAAGTTAAAGCCCAAAACTTGCAGAAACATTCTAAGTAAAAATCGAATCTAACTAGTAAATTACAACACTAAACAAGCCTAAATAAAGAGCTCTTTTAGTGACTTTTGTTTGTTGTTCAAAACAACAAACAATTGAGCACTAAGTATCTTCAATATTGATCTCACAATGAAATAACTTCTTAAAACAATCACTTCTAAGCCTTTAAAATTCTAGATGAAAGTACCTGCAAAAAAGTGATAAGTCTACTTTAGATCTAAATTTTAGATTTGGAAATGAAAATTATATCTAGATCTAAGTAATGTACATGCATAAGTGTTGAAACTTAATCTAATTTTTCAATTAAAATCCATATCTAACTAATTCATGCAATTTAAAGTAACCAAAAAGAATGAAATTTTGTGGAGAGAGAGAGAATAAGCTTGTGCTTCGAACTTCTTGGGCAATGTGGTCCTTCTTTGGTGGAATGAGGAGGGATATTCTCCAAAGATCTTAGAGGAGAGGTAGAGTAGAGCTCGATCATCCAATCCTCCAAGTGAGGTTTCCAAAGCTTCATACACTTGCAAGAAAATGTTAGATATTGGTATCACCTACAAAAGAGACTCGATGGCACATTAGTTAAGAAAAACATAAAATGATATATAATCAATAGGATTAAGAAATCAAACAAGATCAATAATCCTATCTTTAATGAGTAATAGTACTCTTTGTGATAGTGCAACTTGTAGGTTGGGAAAATCCCGAACCAACCACAAAAGCAAGTGCTAAAACTTGGGAATCATATACCCAATGTCACCTCAATGTAGGTCCCACAATTCAAGGGTGACTAGGTCACTCTAGGGAGGCAATCTCGGTGACCCTAGGGGGAATGAGAAGGATGAAGGGAAGTGTACGGAGAAGTCCCCCAGAATTTCAAGTGATGGAAGAAATGATTGGTTGAAAATGGTATGTGGAGAGAGGTAAATGAATACCAAGTAAAGAGATAGTTGTCGATGCACCTTTACCTTCCTGAGACACAAGAAAAGACACTTTTCCAACCAAGTATAGTAATGGATAAGCAAGTTAATATTGTTGTTCCTAAAATATATCATCATAAAGGTTAGTAAATCAGCAATATATTACATCCAAATCAACAAGTAAAAGGTCTGTATTAGTTAGCAATGTCAGCAATAAAACTAGTAACCAATGTGGACCGAAAATAGCACTTCAAGACTAAATAAAGATTGTTGTCATAAAGGTAAATTTATGCAGCAGTATATCAGACTTATGGATGTAACATTCAATGAATTACAAAAACAAATCTAGCCATCAAAAGGTGCCAAAATCTATCCCAATAGATGCACCTAGGTTAGTAGGTTAAATTAGCAAAGTTAGAGGGTTAGTCTAGGGTTAGTTTGTGAGATATTAGCGGTTAGGATTAGAGTTTCAAGCATCCCTAATGGCTGTAGGTTAGTTTTACTACAGAAATAATAATTTGTGGGAGAAAGAGGATGCTCTAAGGGAGGAATAATCCCCGAGGCATCAAGATCATTATCCAAAAGATACAACTTCAAAACTTGAAATTTGTACGTTTACCAAGGCAACAATTTATTTCTCCCATGCAATAAGTAAATGACTAGTGCCTTTAAGAAAGGGTAAATGGAGCCAAGAGAATGTGAATAATATAGATAGGCTACTTCCTTGGGGGTGTAAACCCTTTTACTCCCCAAGGAAATCTTCTCTTAGCTAGGGTTTCAACTAGGAGGGTGTATGCAATGATACTCCTCTTAGTAAACCCTTATGAAGAAAATATTCCCTTAGCAATAAAATGGTGGAAACACAATTAGGGGTGTATTCCCTTATACTCCCTACTTAGCTCAAGCAAATAGAACCTTTAACTTGTGCAAATGATAATACAATGAAATAAATGGCACCTTGAAGCATTAAAAAGGTTATAAAATCTAGACTAACCACCAAAAAACAATGAATAAAACCTTCCAAGGCTAGTTTACCATCTCCATCAACCAGAACCAAGACATATCTATAAACAAAAAGAACAAGAGGAAAAATACTCCAAGTGTAGCAAAAATTTCAGTCCAAGAGCCTCTCACAATGGAAAATTATGTCTTATGTAAAAATGAAATGAGGTAATTGCAATTTATGTCATCCTCCTAAACATAATTTTTCCACAATTGTCCATAATATTAGGGAAAAACACAAGACAAGGGGATAACAACCCTTGTCTTTCCCCTTTAAAATAATTCAACACCATTTTACACATAGAAAACCCTAAAACAAAGGTGACGTCATCCCTTGAAGGAGGACGTTTTGGAAAATTGACCAAGTCGTTGGAGCTGGGCTGCAAAGTAGGGCCTCCAAAGGCCATGTGGAAATCATCTAGAGCCTCTCCACCTCAAAATTCCATGTGTCATGCTATATTTCATCATCAACCACCACATGCCCCTCAAATGTGGCGTCAAGCCCCTAGGGAGTGATGTTTTTCCCCTTTAGGGCAAGTCGTTTGGCATGCAAAGGGTGGGCTATATCTATCCATTTGTCCCCTAGGCCTTCGAAGGAATCTCTTTATTGTTTGGCATGTGGGCCTATGTCATCCATCATATGGACTACTAGCCCCATGGAAGCCCAAGCTGGGCTTGTTCTTCCAAAACTGGACACCAACTTGTACCTGCAATACAAATGGATATGCCCTCCAAGGATCTCAATTCAATTCATCATGACAAGTAAATCAAGTTAATAAAACAGCCAATAAAGCATGTATACCAGGACTAGATCATATAAGCATGTGCCTAAGAAACTAGACGTTTTTCCAAGTTTGGTTGTGGGAGGGTTGGCATGGTACTTATTTTCAATGGATCAAACCCCTTAAGTCTAGGAACAACCCTATCTAAGTCATTTGAATTAAATGGAATAGATGGGGGAAGTACTCAATGAGCATGGGGTTCATGATATGCAAGGGTCCATAGTATCTCATTTATGGGTGCCTTTGTGGAGGGTGTGTTGCACCTTCGTCCATAATTCATTTTTTCCAAGCCCATCAATTTCCTTTTATCTTTCTTTCTTTGTATTTTCTTTCAATATAGCATAGGGTGAGTTGGAGGCCACTGCCTTGGCATGGTGACCAGATATCGACAATGTCACCCACAAGTACTTTCACGGAAATGAGAAGGTTGGCTTGTGATGAGACTCCCTTTCCCTTGACCATGCAACTGAGATCCATTACCTTGGTGTGATGGCCATAAATGGTAATGTCATATCGTTAGAAACCATGGACGTGATAGGCTGGCTTGTGATGAGACCCCCTATCCTCAACTGATCCTTTAAGCATTTTTATTTACTCTTTTCATGGTGTCCTTATTTTCTTGTGGAGAATCTCTTCATTGCTTTCTCGAGATCCCCTAGGCGAAGCATCTAGAAGGTTATTTCATTAGGATTTTATCTTTTTCTAGATAACTCCCCTTTGGGCCTTCCACCCCTTCTTCTCATGAAATGAGGAATGGTCCCTTCTAGGGTCAGTCTACCCAAAAATCCCAAGAGATGATGTCATGAGGGGAAATAATGATGGAAAGTGGTAAGTATGGTCGGGAGTGGCACGATGAATCATCAAAGGAAGCTCCCAGAAACACCCCATCCTAAGGGTGACCATGTACTTGAGTACCCCAAGCTAACCACCAGCATTTAAATAAGGTAAAAGGCATAGTTTCCAAAGCAAATGTCTCATAATAAAAAATAAACTCTAATACACAAGCTAGAATGCCTCAAATATTAAAATGATACCCACCATCATACCTAACTTGTACCGCATGGAGAAAGACCCAAGTGACCTATGGTGGCAAGCTGGTGTGGACGATGACCAAGTGTTGTATCACTATGGTGGAAATATGGGTCTCTGGTTGTGCAAAAGGGGTATTTCTGGTCATGTGGCCTCTCGGCACTCCATATCTGCAACCTGAGGACCTCAAGATGTAATCTCCTTAGTTATCCACAAAATGGGGATAACATCTAGCTCCTACTTGGGGACATGTGCTCATCATAGAGTGCATGAGAACCGCATCATCTCCTGGTAGACCTGTGCCTGCAAGGAAACATCAAAATTTCAAGTGCAGGATGGCCTAATCATCCTTGTTCTCATATGGTCATAATCAAAACCAACTAAGCTAGAAAAAGAAAATTTTGACAAAATTTCTAAATAAGTATACATATATGATGATGAAATCAATAATGCAAGCAGAGAAAAATGAAAATGCAATAAAACTAAACTAATATGAGAAAACAAAATGACATATGCAAGAAATCAAGATGACTTACCTACTTACTTGGGGTCTTGGGACCCCTAAGAACAAGTCTCGAAGGTGTCAGGTGAAATCGTACAACCAGTGCAACCACCTGATCATCGAACAAATAAATTTCCCCCTGTGCTTAATCATGTGAAGCAACAAAGATAATTCTAGCACATAGTAATCATGAGCATAAATAATCATATAATCAATCATGAAATAAAAATCATGGATATGGGTGGGAGGGAGTAAATTCTGATGAAAAGAGAAACCCCAATCTCGATCGTCCTGGAAGTCTCACCTGCAAGCATAGCCACAAGCCCGATCTATTTATCTCTGGAGTGGAATAGTATATGTAGATGATGGGTCATATTCATCCTCATCAACACAATCACTGCTCCTTGAACACTGAGAATATGGGAGATAAATCAAGAAGACCCCATGCTTCACCCGAGGGGAAGAAATGAGGTATGGAACAGGCTCAGGTGTAAAAGAAGAAAAGTGTTGCCTCTTCGTCTGCAAATCCTCATGAGAATCCCCAATATGAAAAAACTTTTTCTTCGTAGAGTGAATCCATGATTTCCCTGGGATGGCTATGTCTTGGTACTCTTCCAAAATCAAGGGCGAAGATGTCTGAAAATCCTCGTAGAAAAAATATGCATCCCCAAAAGGATATGCATCACCCTGAAGATGATGTGACAAGTCATTCTCAAATGGATCGAGCAAATTTGTGATCATTTCACCATCACCATCCCAAACATTTGAGTCGTATATGCACGAAGATCAATCCTTTGTTTGAGGGCTACCCTCAACGTCGTAAGTGGGATCTCCGTCAAAGGTGAAAAATCCCATGTTCCATCCACGTTTTCCAATCTGTATGAAAGTGTTAATATGCTGATCATTTGTATCTAAGGGCTATTCTAGTGCTCCTTCATGTTATCCCCATTTTGTGGATAACTAAGTAGATGATGTCTTGAGGCCCTCGGGTTGCAGATATGGAGTGACGAGAGATTACATGACCAACAATACCCCTTTGCACAGATGGAAAACCCACTCACCACAACAGATGGTCATAGGTTTATAGATGGCATCCACCACACCAGTTGGCTTTTGGAAGGAAGTGGACCTTTCTCCATGAGGTACAAGTTAGTATTATGGTGAGCATCATTTCAATACCTAAGTCATTTGATTATGTTTTATCTTAGATTTCTCTAGATTTCATGATATGTGCTTGGACATTATGCATTTTGCCTTGCTTCACCTTGGTGGTTGAAATATTTCCCTAGTAAGTGCTCTTCTTTGGGAATGGGTTTGCTGCTGGGCAATCCCTTAATGGGTCATTGTACTGTTCCTGACCGTACTTACCATTTTCCATCATCATTCCCCTTAGTTTCCTTATCTCTTAGGATTATAGGGTGTATTGAACCAAGAAGGGGTTGTCCCTCATTCTATGGGAAGAAGGGGATAAATGCCCACAGGGATTGGTGTTGGGTAAAAGATAAAATCCATATATGAACCTTCTAGATGCTTCTCCCAGGGATCACCCAAGAAAGCAATAAAAAACATATCTTTGAATAAAAGGGGACCCATAATATAACAAAGAAATGCCTGAAAGGTAGATTGAAGGATAGGAGGTCTCATCATGAGATGACCTATCACGTCCATGAATATTTAGTGGTATGACATTGTCATTATCTGGTCACCAAACCAGGGAAGTGACTCTCAGTTGCATGGTTGAGAGAAAAGGGGTCTCATCACGAGCCAACTTTCTCATTTCAATTAGGAATTTGTGGGTTACATTGCCACCATATGGTCACCATGCCAGGGCAATGACCTTAAACCTCTCTTTGTGCTATTTTGAAATAAATATAAATAAAGAAAGATAAAAGGCAAATGATGGGCTTGAAAAAACTGCATTGCAGATGAAGGTACCACACACCCTCTACAAAGGCACCCATGAATGAGACACAATGACCCCTAGTATGTCATGAGCCCTATGCCCATTGAGTCTTGACACTATCCACCTCATACACTTTACATGGCTTAGAGAGGGACCTCTTGGAGTCTCTCCTTGACCTAGGGAAAGACCTACCCAATAGGACACCCGGTCAACCCTCCCATACTTAAGCTTGACAAGTCGCACAGTGTCTTTGAGTTGTTAATTGTTTGATATAGTAATATTTGATGCACATGATTAGATGGATTATTTAATGATTGGATCCACTTACCATGATGTTATGACTTGAGATCCTTGGAGGGAATGTTCATTTGTCTTTACAGGACCTAGTTGGTGGACAGTTTTGGGAGAACAAGCCTAGCTTGGGCTTCCATGGGGCTACAATCCCATAGGTTGGATGCTAGGGGCCCGCATGCTAAATGAGGGAAAGATAACTTGGACTACCTTGACGATGACTTGGACAACCTAGCCCACCCATTGCTTGCCAAACAATTTGCCCACGAGGGGAAAAACGTCCCACTTTTTAGCATTATGTCATGACTATGGGGTCTAGGGCTTGGTGGTGAGGTGCCTCTCATTTTCACTTGAACGTTTGAGGAGAAGAGGGTCTTCACCATGATGAGATCACCTATATGCTTGACACGTGGCCTTGGGAGGCCCTTCCATACTTCTCCAACACCAACGACCTCCTCAAAGTGGAAAAAAGTCGCCTAAAGGGGTGATGTCATCTTAAATTAGGGTTTAATTTGTGCAAAAGATGAAATTTTAAGTGAATTGTTTAATATTATTGTGTTAAGGGGGAAATATTAGGGTTGTTGACCCCTAATCTTGTGTTTTACTCCTTATTTTGTGGACAAGCCATGTTGGCTAATTTTTTTATAAATAGAGATCATAAGATCTCATTTTAAAACATAACTCTCCCTTGTGGAGAGGGACTTGGTCTGAAATTTTTGGCCCTCTTGGCCCTTTTCATCTCTTGTGCAAGTGTTATGGTTTATTTCTGCTATTGGTGGTGGAAAAGTGATGTGCTAGGCTTGGAGACTCTTTCTTATGCATATGAATGGACTTAAACTGGAAGATTAGGGTTTGATCTAGCGTTTTGTGGAATTGGTAAGGGAAAATATGCATTTATTATCTTTTGTCTTGCTTTTTTCCATAATTATTTTTGGTTAAAACCCTTGTAGGAGTATAAGGGCATACACCCTCCCCAAGGTTTTTTCTCTTGCTTAAGGAAGGTCATTTTTTACAAGTTGTCTTGGAGAACTAGCTCGTACACCCTCCAAGGTCATCTTTGTTTGTTTTGAAAACCCTAGGAAGTAAAAGGGTGTACACCCCTAGGTCTTTGTGGATCAAAAATTTTAATCCAAGTTTGCTTCTCAAGGTCAAATACATTTTTCAAGGTTGTGCCAAGAGAATTACAAGGGCATACACCCTCTTGGAAATTCCTAGATTGACTTAGCTACACTTGGGAAGTACAAGGGCGTACACCCCCAAGTGCTTAGCCAAGTCATATTTTTCATTGACCCCACAAACCCAAATAGTAAGGCACTAATCACATTTTAATTTTCATTGGAGATACAATACTTTTTCCTTGACAAACGTGAAATTTCAACCTTTACAAGCTTTCTCTTTTGGATAGTGACCTTGATGCCTTGGGGGTTTTTCTTCCCTTAGGGCATCCCTTTTCTTCCATAATTTCTCATTGTTGTACTAACTTGTTTTCTACAGCCATTAGGTACAGAAAATCACTAACCCTAGGTTCTAATATCTCACTAATTAGCCCCTAACTTTCCTCCATTTTTTAGCCACTAGTTCCACTAACTAAGGTGCATTGTTTAAGCTAGTTTTGGGGATTTTTCTATGGTTGATTTAGCTGATGCATGTCATTGAATTATACAGCCATAAGGCTGATAATTTACTGCAGAAAACAATTTTATAACAACTTGTTTTATTCAGTCTTAAAGTGTTATGTTCAAATCATAGTTGATTACTAAATTCATTGATGATATTGCCAATTGATCTTATGCCTTATATGTTGATTTGGATACTTCATTTGCTGATATAAACTATCATCCACTGCTGCAAATTAGGGACAACAATCTTAACTTGTTGATATGTACTAACACATAGCATTGCAAGGTGTATTTTCTTGTGTTTCAGGAAGGTACAGGTGCACCGGCAACTATCGTTTCACTTGGTATCCATTTACCTCTCTTCACTTACCATTTCCAACCAATCATTTCTTCCATCACTTGACCTTCCGGGGGACTTATCCTTACACTTACCTTCACCCTTTCTATTCCCCCTAGGGTCTCCGGGATTGCCTTCCAGGAGTGACCTTAGTCACCCCCAAGTGCGGGAACTACATCGAGGTGAAATTGGGTGTAGGATTCCCAAAGTTGTAGCACTTGTTCTGTGGTTGGGTTAGGATTTTCCCACACTACAAATTGCGCTATAACACTTCACTTCCAGGATAATGGAACAGGTTGTCATCAAGATCCTTGAAAGGGTCATAACTTGTAGTGTTCTCTTATTGATGTGTAGGAGGAGTAGCGGCTTCGATGTCTTCATCTGGGTCATTAAGTGAAATCACTTCATCTTCACTAAATGCCTCCTCAAAATCTTCAATGTGATAAGCTTCATCGGGATATTTTTGGGATATTTCTTCATAAGCATGTTCTTCATGCACCTCTTCATCTGTGAGGGCTTGGTCTTCGATAGATTCATGCAATAACTCTTTTAATTGGTTCATCATCTCTTTAATGGCTTTATTAGCATCTCTTTCCCTTTCCATCTGTAAAATTTCCTTCCATGAGAAATGGATAGGTTTTGGTTGATTCCAAGGTGCCATAGTCCCATCTACTAGAAGAACACCTCAAGGGATTATCCATAGGAGAGAAAGGATCATCAAAGGATGAAAATGGGAAGGAGGGGAAAGGAAAATAATGGAAAGGTGGGTTCGAGAAAGGTGGAGTTTCCAGACAAACTTTGAAGAAGGTTTGTCAAAGGAAATGGGTAGGTTTTTGGAGTGGATTCGCTAGGCAATCTTGGGGTGAAGGCTTTGGGAAAGAGACTTGCCAAAATTTTCATTTAGGGCACGAAGAGGATTCAAAATCCTCCCTAGCAACGACACCAAAATTTTATAGCGTAAGTTGTAGGTTGTGCAAAGCCTGACCCAACCACAAAAGCAAGTGCTACAACTTGGGAATCCTACACCCAATGTCACCTCGATGTAGGTCCCACACTTCAAGGGTGACTAGGTCACTCTAGGGAGGAAATATCGCTGAGCCTAGGGGGAATGAGAAGGATGAAGGGAAGTGTAAGGAGAATTCCCCTAGAAGGTCAAGTGATGGAAGAAATGATTGATTGAAAATGATAACTGGAGAGAGGTAAATGGATACCAAGTAAAGAGATAGTTGTTGATGCACCTATACCTTCCCGAGACACAAGAAAAGACATTTTTCCAACCAAGTATAGTAATGGATCAGCAAGTTAATCTTGTTGTCCCTAAAATATAGCAGCATACAGGTTAGTAAATCAGAAATAGATTACATCCAAATCAACAAGTAAAAGGTATATATTAGTTAGCAATGTCAGTAATAAAACTAGTAACCAATGTGGACCAAAAATAACACTTCAAGACTAAATAAA